>JASDQU011507013.1:19199-41892 GCA_032191745.1 Picea mariana
ACCAAACCACATTAGCTTTGATAACCCCAAAGGACTTGGTGGGAATGGATCCCACAAACTCCCATCAACACTATACATAAACCAATATGGTTGAATTAACAAAGATAACCTTTGAAGACATGTGTGTGTGTGAAGAAAAAAATCTAGAAAAACTTAGAATCAATCTTGAGATAACTTGAAAGGATATTAATTCAAGATATGAATATTAATATTGCACAAGATGTTACGAGGGAACATCGATTGAATTTAGTGACTCGTGAATGAAATGATAGTGGTCAAAGATCATGCTTGGCTACAAAGGTATCACAAATGTTTTTTTCTTTCAACTATCATGATTTGAAATACATCATACTAGAGTTTAGGAAGTTGAAACACAATGCAACCAAGAACATATATGCTAACACTCCTTGCCTATGTAGGAAGGGGTAGCCTAGTTCATTAATACATAAGCACTGATGCACTCTATTTGTGTATAGTAATGTGATATAAGATGCATTTAAAGAAGAGATATTAAGGTACAAAGCTTATTTGCAATTACTTAATCTCAGATAGGCATCTTTGCATAGACACTTCAAAATTTAAATTTGGATATATGTGCCTAATATAAAATTTATTTCAATTAACGAGAAATAGAACAATCAACATGGAGTGGCCCTTAGGAATAGGAACATAAACTATAGGCTACAATATCTTATATAAATTATTATTTAAATTATCATGTAACAAGTATTGTGAATTTGCTAATAACACAATAAAACATGGCTTTCCATAATAATTCAGAAAATGTACCCTATTGATAGTTACGGAAAAACACCCCTCTATGAAAAATATGGAAATCACAAACTAGAATTCTCAAGAAAACAACACATATATCTGTAGATATGAAAAAAAATTAAACATTAGCAAAAATCACATTAGACTTTTAAAAAATACTTCTAGTACATCCCAATAAACTAAAATACCCCCTAAATGGGCAAATGGGAAAGCTGAAGTAATTCAAGAAGGGTTGTTATTATTAACATTATTAATAAAAATCCACGAAAAAATTAAAATCATAAATATATTGTAGTAAAAAAGATATGAAACATTTTAGAAGGCTGTTTATACATATTTAGGGTCCTTGATATGATAAATACAAGGATCTCAACACCCTAGGCCACGAGGTCAATAGAATAGACTTGAAATGATGGTTGTGCTGATCAATGTTCTAAAAAGGACATGTGAAATAGGAGAGGTAACTAACATATTTTTCAAAAGCCATTGATTTGAATTAACAAATTTTGCAATGCAAAACCTTTTGAGAGGTGCCACCCCTTAAAAAACACCCTTCGACATAATTGAATATTTTAAAAGTTGGGAACATATAAGTGCTTTTTTAATTTAAATTTAATGTTTGAAGATTGGAAACAAACTTTACTATCCCTATGTCAATACTCTTCTTTTGAGAGGTACCACCCCTTAAAAACTCCCTTTTTTAAATAAAGGTGAAAACATATAAGTCATTTTTTTATTGAAATTTAATGTTCAAAGATTGGAAATAAACTTTACTATCCCGATGTCAACCTAATTATTTGTCGACCCACTACGATAAAAAAATGATCCTAAATATTAATCATCTCCCATTATGATATTCATAAAAGTTCATAATATAGACATTAACTAAAGCTTATGTACATCTTAAATTTAAAATTCTACGAAACCTACAAGAAAAAAAAAATACTCTTATTTAAGAAAAACATAAAATAAAATAAATTTGTTTACTCACTCACTTTACAATGAAAATCCAATGCTATAAACCAATAAATATGTAATGTTATTAATGTTCTTTCCAAACTTATGGAACAATTGGTAAATAAGTTTCAAATTATTTAGTTACCCTAAAATAAAGTTTCTTAGCATATTATCTCACATATACATTTCTTGGCATATTATCTCACATATACACTTCTTGTATTAACTTCCATATACATTTTCAATCATGTAATCCCTTCAATGACATCACAACAAAAAGCTACGCACTTAGCATATCAAGGGTATCAATTATGGATATAAACTCAGAATGCATGGTGTTTTTAAAATAAGTTAGAAAATAACAATCTCCAAAAGAAAATTTTTAAACAAACACACACATATAAAGATAATATGATTAATTAATACGAAGTGATGATATGGTTTATTAGGATTTTCATCCACTATACTATATCTCTTTGTCACTTTGTCAAAACAATGGTCACTTGCTAATATTCCATTAAAATGAAATTCATTTATAGGACAAATTACACAACCTTCATCACCCATGTGGACAATTATCATCCATTTAATTCAAATACTATAAATGAATTCACACTATGTGCAACAACATTATCTCTTGCATGACTCAATTAGGAGGTCTTCAATGAATATTGAGTTTTTTTTGGCTTTGCTAGGGTTTGATGCTATCTGTAAACTAGGGTTTATGTAGAACTCATCTTTCTTCAGTGTTTGTGCAACCCTCTCTTCCAAGGGATGAGATCGGTCTTGTCACGATGTCTAAGGGTAAGGGGGCACAAGCTCCCTCGTATTGTAACGTGATTGCTAGCGAACCAACTGGGGTTAATGGATCACGGTCGCCTTTTGAACCACTGCTACGACAACGGAATCAGACCTGTCATGAGGAATTGAACAAGGGAAAGGCGATGGAGGTTGAGGTTGAATCTTCATCCAAAGGTGGCTCGGGCATGGGAACCAAGTAAATGCATCCCTTAAATTGCAACGACACCAAGGTATGTAGTCATCTCCACACTTATAGGAGAACACACTCAATATATGAGGGATCATGCCCTTATTTGGAAATTTATGGGGCTATGGCCCTCATAAAGAGATCTAATTAAATGGATCAATACCTGGTGAAAACCCAAAAGCCATTATGATCTTGAACTAGGGTATAAGGGTTTCTTCATTGCGATCTTCCACAATCTGGAAGATGAGGACTTGATATTTGAGAACGAGCCCTATATTCTTAATTTGGCTATACTTTACTTGAGATATTGGATGGAATGCTTCAGCCTGGAAAACAAAATTCACCTATTCTCATGTATGGATCAGACTTTACTCACTCCCATAGGAATTCTGGCTGGGAGAAATCCTAGCTGGTATAGAAAACACTCTAGGAATCTTTGTTAAGTCAATTGAAGCAATGTGTCAGTGTCGCTACACTTCCTATGCTTGGATCTGTGTTTATATGAACATCTCCAAGCCCTTACTAGGAACTATATTCCTAAAATATCAGGATGAGGAATGGATCCATACCATAGAGTACAAGCATATCCCCTTCAGATGCAATAAATTTCACGAGCATGGCCATTTATTCAGAGATTTTCCTCTCAATGCCCCTCCAAGTTCTGCACCTGCACCCTCTAAAAAAAATAAAGATGGCTTCACCTAGGTCCAAGGGAAACAACGGCAAAACTAGAAAAAGACAACTTCTATACCCTCCAAGGCTCCGTCAACTAGCAATTTTTTTGAGATCTTGAACCATATCCTAGATTCTCTTTATCCAGAAGGGGTTTCTCCTCATTTTAGTAACGAGAACACTCATGGAAAATTAAAGGTAATACCAGAGCCAATAGTGGAGAAGATTGTCCATACCCTGAATGCAGATCCCATGGGAGAATATTAGGTCACAGAAGGAGGCAAAATGGAGATAGAGTTGGATGAGAAGGAACTATAAGATATCGATTTGGTGCACCTAGAAGAAGCTTATTGCAAGAAAGAACTATTGCCCCTCCCCTCAAAGTAGCTTTGAAAGGTCCAAGAAGTATAACTCAACTCCACTATCAGCACCGGTTCCAAATCTGGCATGGGGCTAGGTATCCATCTAGATCCACGCAAAGAACCTTGTAAATCGTTCAAAGAAGAGATAAGAAGAGGTAAAAAATCCACCCAACAACTAATTCAGGAAGTGAGTAGTTATATGGTTAATTCAAGACATATCCAATTACTCACTGAGAGCTTCTTTCCCATTCCCACTCCATATTCCTCATGAACATCGTCTCTTAGAATATAAGGGGCCTTAATGGAAGAAGTAAAAAAAGACTCCTTAGAAATCGTATCATGGAAGAGAATCCAAATATCTTAATTTTGCAGGAAACCAAATGTGTAGATGCTAATGAGAAATCCATATTCACACGGTGTTGGTGTTAAGGTGATTATGTCAACACTGACTCCAAGGGATCGATAAGGGGTCTTGTAATTCTCTGGAACCCTGCAACTATCATTCTTGACCACTTATTTACCTCTAAATGGACCATTTCAGCTCACTTCAAAACCATTGGTTTTGATAAAGAAGGGTACATCACCAATTTATATGGACCACCCATGTCTTTGGATCATAGATGGACCCTTGAAGGAGACTTTAACATTATCCTCCCCCTTTTAGAAAAGAGGGGCGATATTGGCAGATTGGAGAAAGATAATGCAAACTTCAAGGAGTTCATTGAAGCTTCCTACCTAGTACATCTTGAAAACTCTAATGGTGAGTTCACATGGGCCAACAAGCACTTGGGATCGTAGAAAGTAGTGTTTCGTCTAGATTGATTCCTAGTCTAAAAAAACTAATGATGGAATGCCATTGCATGGAATCTATCATTCTTACTGTGATTGGCTCGGATCACTAGCCCATCCAACTCTGGATTGAAATATCAAGAACTCCCAAGAAAAATCCTTTCAAGTTTGAAAAATGATGGTTAACTCATCCTGACTTTTAGGAGAATGTCCAATCTTGGTGGGTAGAGGCAACTATCCTTTATGGCACACTGATGTGTAGATTCCAGCAGAAGTTGAAGAACTTCAAATTGAAGCTCAAAGACTAGAACAAGCACACTTTCGACAATATTTTCCAAGCCCAAAGAGACTTGTAGCAACAGATGAAGAAAATTCAACATGAGATCCTCTCACAGGGAAGGTCAGATCAGTTAAAAGAGGAAGAGGCATGAGACAAAAAGAAATTGGAGGAAAGATATACCCAGGAGGAAACCCTCTGCCATAAAAAATCAAGGGTATAGTGGCTTAAAGAAGGGGAAAAAACCTAATTTTTTTTCCATCGACCAATGATCCATCGACGTCATATTAATTGTATCACCAAATTTGAAAATGAACAAGGTCATACCATCATGACACATGAAGAAATAGAGCGGGATTTGATTAACTATTATCAAGATCTTCTAACAAAACCTTGCCATGATTGGTCTGCAACCATTGAAAAAATCACCAGACATATCCCAACTCTAGTCACTGCATACCAAAATGTTTCTCTCTTACGACTAGTGATCTTGGAGGAAGTCGATCTAGATATCAAGAAGATGCCCATTGGTAAATCCCCTGGACCGGATGGCTCCACCATAGATTTTTTTCATCATTGTTGGCACTTGGTCAGAGACGAGGTTTGGAAATTGATTGAGGAATCTTGCAGCTCAGGAGAGGTGATCCCTGATCTCAATGCCACTTTTCTCACCTTAATCCCCAAGGAGGAGTAGGTTTCAAACCCCAAGAAGTGTCGCACAATCGCACTCTGCAATGTCATCTACAAAATCATCACCAAGGTAATTTCTCTTAGACTGAAGCCCCTTCTCTCTTTTGTTATCTCACAGGAACAGTTGGGCTATGTGAAGGGATGTCAAATCATGGATAGTGTTATTTTGGACCATGAGGTTATCCACTCCTTGAATTCCTCTAGCTCCCATGGGATGCTAATCAAGCTAGACCTCTCAAAATCCTTTGACAAACTAAGTTGGAAATACATGAGATCTCTCCTTCTCGCCTTTGGATTTAGTGAAATCTAGGTCAACTAGATCATGAAGCTTACTCCCTCAATCTTCTTCTCTATCCTAGTCAATGGTGTTCCCTCTAAGCCCTTCTCACCCTCTTGTGGCATTAGAAAGGGCGACCCCCTCTCCCCTTTCCTCTTTGTCATCGTGGTAGAGGGTCTCAATTGACACATAAAAGCATCCATCGCAGATGGCTCACTTAAAGGCCTTTCCCTGCATAGTTTGCAACCCCCCATATTGCACAACTAATTCATTGATGATACCATGATGATGGGGGTCCCCACAGTTTGAGAGGCTCATTGTATCCTTGCCATCCTTAAAGATTTCAATGAGGCTTCTGGCACTGCAATAAACACTGACAAATACCATATATTTTTTAATAATCCTCAATCCATTCAATCCCATATCACTCATATTATTGGATTCAGTTGGATCTCCCTTCAGTCCAAATACCTTGGGGCATCCCATTCATCGACAATGCTCTCAAGAACTGTTCTTGATAAGACCTTGTTGATGCCATTGACAAACATATCAACTCTTGGACATTCTGTGAAATATCCCTGATCCAGCTGATCTGGATATCTACTACTGATCTAGTGTTTTGTCTCACAGATCTGATAATCTGCGGGTTTCTGGATGCATTTTAGTTTTGCTTGAGACGTTTTGTGACTTTTGAATGTGCATGTTATACATTATGGTTTAAACAATATATATATGATGTATGCGGAAATAAGGAACAACAACCACCCAACAATATGTATTATGAGATTTAAGCAGTGAAATACAATGAAATACTGGAAATATAGAAAATAGGCATCCGTTAGATCTCATGGATCATCACTAGAATACAAGAAAATAACATAAAATACCCATGACCAGAAGATGAAGGAAGATCTGATGCATGCATAGATAGATCGACAAAATCGACAGTTCCGGAGAAGCATGGTAACTGCTACAAATTGGAAAACTTGTCTGGAAGGATATAAATGTCAGAATGAGATGGAAACTGTCTCAATAGAAGCATCATTCACTCTAGACTGATATTGGTGACTTTCAGATGGAAGATCTATCATCTAATTCTCCAGATCTCATGTCCTAGGGATCTGTGCACCTCCTCGGCTCTCTGGATGCGCCCAAATGATTCCACCAATGAAATTGACTATTATATGATGCAAAATGTTCGCCCTAGAAAATGTGGAACTAGGTCGGAAGGGTTTCCCCATATCTTCTCTGATGCTCCATCTATAACCCCAACTGTCCTTTCACAAGAGCTATGCCCTGGATGGTTGAATGTTGTGCTCTGAAGGATCCCACCATCATAATCTGATGGTAGGTGAATCAATCTATGCACCCTGGTTGGATCTCAACTGGGTCAAAAGGAATCTACAATCTGAGCTCTGATCTCATGCAACTACAAAAACCCTTTATCTGACCTTGCGCCCTCACTGGTTGAGCTACGCAACACTGCAAACTGGATACTCTTGAATATCACAGTGAAATACCTGGATGGTATTTTCGATGGGCTGGGGTGTGTCTCTCAACACTGAAACCGATCAATGGTGGTGGTTTTCTCCAGAAATCCACAAAACAGTAGAAGTCGAATCTCCTCCTC
This sequence comes from Picea mariana, assembly GCA_032191745.1. Lineage (NCBI taxonomy): Eukaryota > Viridiplantae > Streptophyta > Pinopsida > Pinales > Pinaceae > Picea > Picea mariana. Next base: position 26,616 of record JASDQU011507013.1, read on the forward strand.
CTCTGGGAACTCTCAACATCAAATCATAACATAACATAATGAGGAATTAGGTCGAATTCCTCCCTTTATACTCTTCCTGATCTAATTCACCATTGACCTCACTTAAGCTAGGCGCTTTTCCTCCTAAGGTGAGTAATTAATTAATTAAGTCCCCCCTTAACACCTTTTCGTTCTATTTCTCCGTTGACTTAGGCTTAATTTGACATTTCCTATGTTTTTTGGATTAATTCATTGTTTAGCCATCAATTCTTTCTTATTTCTCCTCTAGTTCCATGTTTGTGCATGACTATAGTCTATGGGAACTGATAGACTATTAAGTCACTCCCTGCTGGCATACTCTTGGGAACGAGACATCACAGTCCTCCCTTCCCAAGATTGCTTGTCCTCAAGTAACATCAATCCTGGGTGCTGCAAAATATGATCCCCCTCAGACATGGCATCCTACATTGGAAGTCCCCTCCATCTGACCAAGAACTCCCTGATGACCATGTTCCTCAACCTGTGCTCTCTCTGCTTGAGCACCTCCTATGGCACTGGCTCCAACTGGCCCTCCTCGTTTAAGAGTGGCAACTCCTATGAAGTGATAATATATTGTCCCACTGCCTTTTTGAGGCAAGAAATGTGAAATATGTTATGAATCTTGCTACCTTCTGGTAGCTCTAGCTCATATTCCACCTTGCCTACCCTCTGAATGACTTAGTATGGCCCACAAAATCTCAGCTTCAGTTTCTCTGCTCTGCTCCTCTTCAAGGAGGATTGTTGGTATGGTTGTAACCGCAGAAAAACCAAGTCCCCAACCTCAAAACTACACTCCACTCTCTTCATGTCTACATAGATCTTCTGTTGGTTCTGTGTTGCCTGCAAGTTTTCCTTTACGACCCGCAGAATCATCTGGCTCTCCTCCACCCAATCTTTGGTCCCCAGGACCCTGCTATCTCCAAACACAGTGTGCACAAAAGTGGGTGCATCGTATCCATACAATTCTCTAAATGGTGACATCCTAATAGACATATGGTGAGTCAAGTTGTAACAATACTCACCCATGTGCAACCACTTCACCCATGTGCATTTTTGTCCTCCCACATAGTTCCTCAGATACCCCTCCACCCATTTTTTGACAATCTCTGTCTATCCATATGTCTGGGGATGGTAGCTAGTACTCATGGCTAGCTCTATTCCAGTCAACCGAAATATCTCCTGCCAAAATGCACTGATGAAGCGCCCATCCATATCACTGAATATCTACCTAGGTAGGCCATGCAACCAGAATACCTCTCTGAAAAAAAACTTTGCTAATTGTATGGCCTTGTAGTCTGTGGGTATGACAAAATTTGCACATTTTTTCTCTGGAATGGGTAGAGGTTGAAGTAATCCTGCTGGGTGTGTCCACTCGAACTTGTTATGCTGACAATTCATGCACTCCCAGATGTGTTGCAGTACATCATCCTTGAGACCCTTCCATGAGAATCTCTCCCTACTGCATGTAAGTTTTGAAGTGCCCCTGGTGCCATGTTGGAGGCGAATCATGATACACCTTTAGAATCTTCCTTTTTAAGGTAGATTCTGGAACCAAGTAGATCCAGTCCTTGTAGAAAATGACGTCATATAGTACCCGGTATCTATCATCAACCACCTATCCATCCATCACCTCACAAGAAAATTTGTTTTTGGAGTATTCCACTAACAAATGTGCTTTCCAATCTATGCAAATGTCCATCATCGAACACCCTGGTGGCCTCCTGGACAAGGCGTCTGCTACAAAATTATTTTTTCCCTTGACATACTCAATGTCAAATTCAAAGGCTTGGATATTCAAGACCCACTTCTGTTGTCTCTCATCGAGGTCTTTCTAATACAGGAAATGCTTGAGACTGTTTTGATCAATCTTCACTACAAATCTGCTACCCACCAGATACTACCTCAATTTGGTTAAGGTGTGCATGATTGCTAGCACTTCCTTGTTGTAAATAGGATAGATTCTCTCTGACTCGTTGAGCTTCCTGCTCTCAAATACAATGGGGTGGCCTCCTTTCTTGAGCACTGCTCCAATCCCCACCCCTGATGCGTCGCACTACAAGACGAACGATTGTGAGAAGTTTGGAAGGGCTAGAACAGGACATGTGCTCATAACCTCCTTCATCTTCTCAAATGTATGTTGTGACTCTTCTATCCACTAAAAGGCACCCTTCTTGGTCAAATTTGCGAGTGGTGCTCCTAATTGTGAAAAACCCTTGACATACCTCCTATAATAGCTGCACATCCCAAAGAAGCTCTTCAACTCTGTCAAACTCCTGGGTGTTGGTCAATCCAAAATGGCCCTGATCTTCTCCTGATGCACCTGAACTCCCTGTGCACTGATGATGTGGCCCAAGTAAAGAAAATCTTTCATCCCAAACTCACACTTGGACTCTTTGGTGTAGAGTGATTGTGCCTCCATGATGCTCAACACCTCCTCCAAGTGCCCCATATGTTCCTACCATATCTTGTTGTAGATCAAAATGTCATCGAAGAAAACCAAAATTGATTTCCTTAACTACCCCTTGAATATGTGGTTCATGCAAGACTGGAATGTAGTTGGTGCATTGGTTAGCCCAAATTGCATAACCAAAAACTCGAAATGGCCAAAATGGCACCGAAATGTCGTCTTCTCTATGTCTTGCTCTCAAATGCTAATATGACGATATCCAAAGCATGGATCAATCTTTGAGAAGAAAAATGCCCCATGCAGCTCATCCATCAACTCATCAATGCGAGGGATAAGATATCGGTTCTTGATAGTTTTATTATTCAAGGCTCGGTAATCAATGCACATCCCCATGGTACCATCCTTCTTCAGGACTAACACAATTGAAGAGACGAATGAACTGCTATTAGGTATGATGTGTCCCATCACTAGCAATTCCTTAATTGTTTTTTCTATCTCATCATTGAACCTCTTAGGATGAAGATATGGTGGGGTAATCATGGGTTTTCCCCCCTCCTACTCGACTAGGGTGATGTCCCGATGGAAGTCACAACCCAATGTTGCTTACTCCCTTCGATACTTTGCAATGTCCTCTACATCAGTGGGTGGGCTCGGTGCTATCAGTAGTTGTGCTGCTACTGGGGGTGCCCTCTGGAAACTGGGAAACAAAGGTCTGAGAATCCTACTTGAAGAAGTGTATGTGGGAGTAGGTGACCGGGGTCTACTTCCTGCCCCTGATTTCCCTTGTGTTGCATGTGGGGATGGGGTACCCAGGGTGCCCACTATGGCTAATCTATTAGCCACCTGTGCCAAGGACTGAGTCATGGCCCCCTGACTAGCTAACATATCACTGGTAACCTACGTAAAGGCTACATCTGAATCCATGGGGGGCATACCACTACCCTCTAGTCGTTCATATCTGCCTCCTAGCATCCTCTCAGCCTCTCCCTCAGCCTCACGCTTTGCCCTTCTCTCTACTTCCCTGTGCACCTCTTCCTCTGAGCTGGGAGGGAAAGGAGGAAAGTCAATTCTAGGCCTTCTTTCCTTGCGCCTGTTGTAAGTGACATATTCGTCACCTACGTGCTCATGACCATCTGGGTCTTTTGTTGCACTCATCACCTTTAGTCATAGGATGGCATGACTAAAGATTTGATACCACTAAAATATCCCTGATCCAATTGATCTGGATATCTACTACTGATCTAGTGTTTTGTCTCATAGATTCGATACTCTAGGGGTTTCTGGATGCGTTTTATCTCCAGATCTGATACTCTAGGGGTTTCTTGATGAGTTTTAGTTATGTGCTTGAGATGTTTTATGATTGTTGCATGTGCATGTTATTATAATATGAAGGATTGTTCTCATTTTACCATTGACAATATCTCTATTGTCACCCAACCATAGGTCGAAGCCACCCTCTGAGCACCTTAACCTTAACAGAGAATCACTCCGAAAGAAAACCCTAGGCTAGATAGCCAAACAAAGGGTAGCACACCTTTCCCCAAGGATAGCGCACCAATAAGAGCAGATCAGATAGTCCAAACCCTAACCAATAGATAGTCCAAGCGTAACTACTAGCTACAACAGTTGCAACGACAACTCTCCTCCAAACCTACGCAAAAATTGGGCAAATGCAGTGCGCACAAGTGCTTTTCTGCAATTCTGAGATTGCCTGCCAGAATGAGAACTGGCCTCCTGTATTTATACTAATTCTGGCTAACTGCCTGGGCCGACTTCTCATTCTGGGTATCTATTTGTTCAGTATATATTATTATTTCTAGCTGACTTCTTCTATTGGAGGTTAATAACCTAATATAAATTATCTTCTTGAGCCGACAGGTCTTCTAGGGTTATTAGCCAACCCATTAGGGTTTCTTCTTGCTTCCCAGAGTATTCTATCCTCGTCAGGTTTACAAGTGGAGGTAAATACCTCCCACAGCTACCATAATATCAACACTTCCTCCTAGCTAGGGAGGTATTGCAGGTAATGGCCTTGACCACAAAAACATACCATTCGCCTGGTAGCATCAACATAGTTGTATAGACTAGATCATGACTAGATCATGATCACCATCATCATCATCAGTGTCATCAGTTGCATCATATCTCGAAACCATACTCTATCTGAGTAATCAGACATGATGCTCACTCCACAAAGTGATACAAGAGCCATTATTCTAATCTAGAAGAGTAAATGCTCTGAACCATTTTTTTTCTGGGAAATCTCTATCCTTTGATTATCCATCTAACTGATAATCATTTCCAATACTGCTGATAGTCTTCAAGGCAATCAAAATTAAAATAGAACACAACTGTGTCTATCCATAGTAGTACATAACTACAATTGAGTGGTACACTACCACACCAAGTAACACACAAGTACTTGATCAACAACGTATAGTCACGAACAATGGAACACATCCACCATAGTAGTATACATCTACTGTCATACAGTCTTCATAACAATAATCTGATATTAACCTGCACAGAAACAATGTTATGATATAAACTGAATCATCTGGGCCAATATTTCACTCACATCTATGAGATCTGAAAGAATATCTACCCTCAGAATAGAACAATGAGATATCTAGACTATTCTTCTCAAGCAAGGAAGAATAACTGTCCTGTCTTCTGAACCTGACCATTCTCCACCCTGGTCCATTCTTCCTACACTAATCAAAGTGCACCCTGGAGAGAATGTATAAACCCAAAGGAATGTTTGTCCCTGATTTTTGAGCCTGGACCATTCCCCACCCTGGGCCATTCCTCCTACACTAATAAAAGTGCACCTTGAAGAGAATGTATAAACCCTAAGGAATGACTGTCCGGACCATTTCCTCTCTTAACCACAAGAGGAAAATACTCTCCTGTACCAACCTCCAAAACGGACCATTCCTCATGTTAACCACAATGAGAAATAACTTTCCGGTGAGGAGGGCCAGTCTTCTTGAGTAACCCTCAAGAAGAGAGACTTCCCTAGACCAATCCCCATGTTAACCACAATTGGAAGTTGTTGTCTATGATACATCAACAATCTGGACCATTTCCCATGTTAACCACAATGGGAACTCGTTGTCCGTCAGAAATCTCAATCAACTTTCCGAACAGGAAAGCATCTGTCCAATTTGGACTATTTTTCAATCTTGAAAATGAATTTCCTCAATAATATTTTTAGTGCTCCCTCCCAACCTAGGAGTCATCTCTTCCTTTTTCAATAAGGAAGTCGTCTCCACAAGCTCCAACTTGAGTACACAAACTCTTTCATCTTGGATAGAAGCTTTACCAAAATGTTTGCTTATTTGCTCATCTGTGGAGACATGTATTGGAGAACCACTTTCTCCTTTTTGGACTTCATCACGGATAATGTAATGCTTGATTTCAAATGTACTTTAGTCTGGAACACTGATTTTTTTGGGAAGGCTTCATGTAGCTCTGAACAATAGAGTATTTCATTGTTGGAGAACTGAAACATATCCATGCGGCACTTCTTCTGTCATCATGAGATATGATCTATTGAGTAATCATATTGATACAATATCTCTGTTATAGGAAATCTTCACCATGCTTCTGATGTGCATTGGAGGTTCTCCACCAAGTTATTTTCTTCCATCTGCATACAAGGGTCTCTTTCTGGTATGCCTCAAAGTCTTGAGATTGCTCTTCATATGCTCTTTGCTCAATTGCTCTGGAGAACATTCTTTGCATTTATCTGATGTAGAACTCCAACTCACAGATATTGACTCATGTAAAGATATGTTTGGTTTACCGAAACGTGTAATCATCATAGTCTTCTCCTTCCATCTGAGAGAACCTCTAGTTCTAGATCTCGCAATTCTTTCATTCATAAGTCTTCCATACATTGTTCTTCATCACGACTTTTAGTTCCTCTTCTTGATTGCTTTTATTGAGTTCACATCAGGTTGGCAATCTTTTGATTCTTGATACAATGACTGGTTGTTCTGGCTTCTCTTTCTTTCTTTCTTTCATCACAGGATCACCGATGTGGATGGAAAACCAGGGATACTTTAAAGCTTCTCTTCGAAGAAGACTTCTTATGAGGTTGAACTTGATACGTACTGTCTTTCATGGCTTCTACCATGGATATATACTGCATCATCTTCAATGGATCATAGGATTAGCTCCCTCCTAATCCTTGCTTCATGTATGAGTGCATATAATCAGCTCCCTCCATCTAACAGAGTCCATACTTCCATCTGCATTCTTATTGTCTACTACAGTGTATAATTGGCTCACTCTGTCTGACAGAGTCCACGCTTCTGTCTTGTTGTCTTCTACAAAAACGTCATAAGTCTTTCTCCAATTTTCTCTTGATTGTTGACTTCTTTCTGTCTTTGCTGCTTCTAAGTCTCTTCATGATGGATTCGACTTATCTTGCAATAGATTTCTCATGATTTGTTTGACGTATTTTATCCTTTCATGTGTATTATCTAATGATTTCCATCCTTATCTTGTTTTTCTTCCATAGGTATAGTTATTCTTGGAACACATTATCTTCCAGGAGATAGATATACAAGATATGTACAGAGACGATGCAAACAAGATATGTAAAAGAAATAAGAAGAGTATTTTTACCTTTAGAAGAAGAAGTCTCTATCATCCCGCCTAGTCTTCTTTGTAGGTTCCTTTTCTTTGGCAATTGATGCTTCGTGTTTCTCCTTCCTTTTCTTTAGCTCGAGACAATGTTTCTTGTAGTGACCATACTTTTGACAGTTGAAGCATTGTATTTTTGAAATATATTTCTCTTGATTTTTCTTCCTCTTTGAACCAAACTTTCTTTTGTTCCTGAAGTTCTTGAATCTTGTTGTGAAGGATTGATCATCGTACTTCTTTTGGGGTTTCTCTTTTACACGGATCCTTGAATCCTCTTGAGCATAGAAAGTCCAAAGTTCTTCAAATGTCAGATACTTCTTTCTTGTGTTCATGCTTGCAGCAAATGCATCCCACGTCTTGGAAAGACCATTGAGTACTATGTTTACCAATTCCTTCTCTAAAATGATCTCTTCAATAGCTTGTAGTTGATCTCTTAGCTGAGAGATTCTCACAAAGTATGATGTTATGTTGTCTTCATCATTCATCTTCATGTCACAGAGCTCATTCTTTAGACTCATTACTTGTCCAATGTTTTTGAATGAGAAGAGGTTTGTTAGGGCATCGCACATCTTATTCGATGAGTCAAGATGGGAGATGTAGGGTATCAAGTGGTATTTGATAGAGTTCACTATGATACTCATGGCATTGATGTCATCGTCTTTGAACTTCTCCATAGTTGCAACGTTCTACGGTTCCTTCTCTTTTCCTTCTTCAAACTTTGGTTTCACGATCTTTCCTTTCACGATATCTAGCACTTTATTGTTGGCAAGGATGAGGTCAATCCTTGTCTTCCACTCTCTGAAGTTAGAAGATCCATCTAACTTTTTCTCTGATTGCTTTGACTTGGTTAAACCCTAGATTTGACCAAAAACTCAAACTTCACGTCTTGGCTTGCTAAGAGTACCAGGAGATGCGCTAGGCTAGGGTGCACTGATATATCTAGAAATTAGGTCAATCCCTTCACTTAAGGTTCCTCAATGAGAGGATTAGGGTTTCTGCAACTGCACCTACTAGTAACCCTAGCGGCAGTGCTATGGTGACTGCTCCTTCTAGAAACCCTAGTGGCAGTTCTTCAATGAGCTCGGTATTCTTATGACTATGTTTCCTTCCAGCGGTTAGATTGAATGAAGGAGGTGTGGGCCCATAACCTGTTAGAATATGAAGGATTGTGCTCGTTTTACCATTGACAATATCTCTATTTTCACCCAACCATAGGCCAAAGCCACCCTCTGAGCACCTTAACCTTGACAGAGAATCACTCCGGAAGCAAACCCTAGGCTAGATAGCCAAACAAAGGGTAGTGCACATTTCCCCAAGGATAACGCACCAACAAGAGCTTATCAGATAGTCCAAACCCTAACCAAGAGATAATCCAAGCGTAACTGCTAGCTGCAGCAGCTGCTATGACAACTCTCCTCCAAACCTACGCAGGAACTGGGCAACTACAGTGCACACAAGTGCTGCTCTGCAATTCTGAGACTGCCTGCCAGAATGAGAACTGGCCTCTTGTATTTATACTAATTCTGGCTAACTGCCTGGGTTGACTTCTCATTCTGGGTATCTGTTTGTTCAGTATATATTATTATTTCTGGCCGACTTCTTCTCTTGGAGGATAATAGCCTAATATAAATTATCTTCTTGAGCCGACAAGTCTTCTAGGGTTATTATCCAACTCATTAGGGTTTCTTCTTGCTTCTCGGAGTATTCTATCCTCATCAGGTTTACACGTGGAGGTAAATACCTCTCACAACTACCATAATATCAACACATGTTATACATTATGGTTTAAACAATATATATATGATGCATGTGGAAATAAGGAACAACAACAGCCCAATAATATGTATTATGAGATTTAAGCAGGGAAATACAATGAAATATTGGAAATATAGAAAATAGTCATTAGTTAAATCTCATGAATCGTCACTGGAATAAAAGAAAATAACATAAAATACTTGTGACCAGAAGATGAAGGCAGATTTGATGCATGCATGGATAGATTGGCAAAATCGACGGTTCTGAAGAAGCACGGTAACGACTACAGACTGAAAAACTCATCTGGAAGGCTATAACCATTGGAATGAGATGGAAACTGTCTCAATAGAAGCACCCTAGCCTCTAGACTAATATTGGTGACTTTTGAATGGAATATCTGTCCTCTGATGCTCCAGATATCATCCCCTGGGGATCTGCACACCTTCTGGGCTCTCTGGATGCACCCAAATGATTCCACCAATAGAATTGACTGCTATATGACTCAAAATGTTCGCTCTGGAAAATGCGGAACTGGGTCGAAAGGTTTTCCCCAGATCTACTCTGATGCTCTGTCTATGACCCCAACTGTCCTTCCACAAGAGTTGTGCCCTGGATGGATGAATGTTATGCTCTGTAGGATTCCACCATCAGAATTTGATGGTAGGTGGTTCAATCTATGCGTCCTGACTGGATCTCAACTGGGTTGGAAGGAATCTGCAATCTGAGCTCTAGTCTCGTACAGCTACACAAACCCTCTATCTGACCTTGCACCCTCATTGGATGAGCTGCGCAACACTGCAAACTGGATACTCCTGAATCACATGGTGAAATACCTGGATGGTATCTCCAATGGGCTAGGGTGTGTCTCTCAACACTGAAACCGATCAATGGTGGTGGTTTCCTCCAGAAATCCACAAAACAGTAGAAGTCAAATCTCCTCCTCCTCTGGGAACTCTCAACATCAAATCATAACATAGCATAATGAGGAATTAGGTTGAATTCCTCCCTTTATACTCTTCCTGATCTAATTCACCATTGATATCACTTAAGCTAGGCGCTTTTCCTCCTAAGGTGAGTAATTAATTAATTAAGTCCCCCCTTAACACCTTTTCATTCTATTTCTCCATTGACTTAGGCTTAAGTGACATTTCCTATGTTTCTTGGTTTAATTCATTGTTTAGCCATCAATTCTTCCTTATTTCTTCTCTAGTTCCATGTTTGTGCCTGACTATAGTCTACGGAAACAAATAGACTACTAAGTCACTCCCTGCTGGCCTACTCTTGGGAACGGGACATCACATTCTACACCCTTAACCTTGTCAGTCGCCTTGTGCTCTTAAAGTTTGTCTTGCAAGCCATCCCCATCTATATTCTCAACTCTGGTAGCTCCTAAATCAGTGCTCGGATCTACAAAAAACATTCAACGATTGTTCCTCTGGAAAGGTGCAAATGGGCACTTGTTTACTGGGAAGTGCTATGTAAACCAAAACAGGTGGGGGACCTCGGGCTTAGAGATCCCCTATTGATGAATTAGATATTAGGGGAAAAAACATGTTGGAGATGGCTCAAAAATCCCGAAGATCTATGGGGCCAACTTTGTAGGAGAAAATATACCCCAATGGTGGAAGAGAATCAACTCATCAATTGGAATGAGCACATAGAGGGTTCACTGATCTGGAACGTTGCATGGAAAAATGCTCCACCGTCCAATATCACACTTTCTAGGAAATAACAGGAGGCCACAAGGCCCTATTTGGTCATATTCTTGGCAGCAATTGCCTCTGCTCAATCAATGTGAGCACTTGGAGTAATTGCAAGCACATATAAACCATGATAGATTTCGAATTGTCGTTGGTTATTGGGAGCATAATCGTCGAGACACACCTTGGCGAAAATGGAAAATAGTTCATGCATATCTCAACACCCCGACAAAAGTTAACTTGGAGACATGGCATAATGAAACAGTTTGCTGCAAAATCATAATCAAATAGGGGCCGAACATCTTTCAATGGGGCCACTCTACCAGAAGAACTTTCACAATTAGGGAGGCCTATAGCTTGAACTCATCATTTCATCTAATGGCCAAAGATGACATGGTGTAACATCTGGAAAACTAATCTCTGGTCAAAAGTCAGTTCCTTCCTCTGGTTGACCGCACACAAACTTATCCTCGCCTGGGACAATCTCAGAAAGCGGGTATTCATTGGTCCCTTACTGTACCCTCTTTGCCTCTAGCATGAGGAAACCATGGATAACCTACTTAATATTTTCCCTTACAACTCTCAAATATGACTGTCAAAGGGACAATATAGTCAACACGTTAGTAGGATGGAGAACTTCAACCTTCAAGAACCCAGTTTTGAATCACATCTGGCAACTTCTACTAGGTTTCATTCTATGGAAAATCTGGAAGGAGCGCAATCGTAGAATTTTTCTCACAGCACAAAGGCCATGGGAATATATATGGGCCAAAAATCAAGACTTATCCTAGAAACGATGAGTCTTTCCAAATGGTCGGCAGAGGATCTCACTTGCAACGCAAGGGAAAGGATTATCTTACAAAAATGGAACTTATGTTTTTCCCTAGCGTCAGACTTGTCGTATACTCGCTCTTCATCTGCTAATAGTCCCAACAAATGGAAAAGGCCTCCCTTGGGGTTCTACAAGCTCAATTTTGACGGTGTCTCCAAAGGAAACCCAAGGCCCATTGGTTTTGGAGTCATATTCAGGGATGATCAGGGGCTTATCCTTTACAGTTTGGCAGGTTGTTTGGGTTATGACACAAACAATGTAGTAGAGCTCTAGGCTCTCATCAGAAGCATCCAGGCAACCATCTCTCTTGGATATCACAAACTCATTGTCAAAGGCAGCTATATGATTATTTTGGCACTAATCACATGACTTATAAATGGCTCTGAGCCAATGAATATCTCTCCCAGTTGGAGGCTCCTCAACAATTTAGAACTTTTGAAATCTCTCCTAGTTCCTCATATCACTCTCATCCCTTCCCATGTGTGGTAAGAAGCTAATAAGGTAGTATACAAATCGACAATTATTGGAGTGGATAGGGTGGATTGTAATGTTCCTGACTTGGCTAGTCTAGGAAACACTGCTAATGTGTGTGTAGGATCAAAGGTTTACAACATATAAATGATCATACAAATAATAAATGCGACAAAGGATTGCAAAGTTTGTATTATGATATCTCTGTGGATTAAAAAATGGTTGAATGCGGCTGAATAAAATGACAATACTCGACTAGATCAACAGACAAAGGATCTTAGCCGGAATACAAATAAGCAACTGGGGATGAATAAAATAACAACACTTGGCTAGATCAAAAGACAAAATGATCTTAGCCAGAATACAAATAAACAACTAAAAGATAATATCCGAAATATGGGAGCACTACGGAATCAATGAAGAATGATGGAAGACCTAGATGATCTTCTCGGTGACTAGGGTGTGTCTTTCAACACTGAAATCAACCAACTGGTGTCTTCCTCCTGGAATACACTGAACTATCTCTCCTGAGATGCGCCTCTTCTCCTCAATGACAAGTCTTAATCTTCATAATGATGAATTAGGTCGCTGACCCTTCCTTTATAGCTTTCCAAAACCCTAAATGATGTTGAAACCCTAATTCATTGTTGACTTCCAAAACCCTAAATCACTACTGAAACCCTAATTCATTGTTGACTTCTATTTTTAGCTCATAATGACTTAAAATCACTTTTAACCCTCTTTAGCTCAAAGTCACTTTCTGAATATAATACCTGTGATTGGAGTGACCTCTAGTAACCCTGTTTACCCCTCTTTGGCCCTGGCTATAGTCTAACGAGGTGGTTTAGACCATTAAGCCTCCTCTTTGAAACTCCTATTTGGAAAGGGACATTACAGTCCTCCCTTCCCGAAATTGCTTGTCCTCAAGCAATACCAGTCCAGGGTGCTGCAACACCTGCTCGCTCTCCCAAGTAGTGTCCTCTACTGGAATCGCTCTCCATCTGATCAAACACTCTCTGATGACCCTACTCCTCAGTTTTTGCTCCTGGAACTCCAAAACCTCCTCCGAAAATAACTCCAACTGTCCCTCCTCATCCAACAGGGGAATCTCCTCTGATGTGCTAATGAATTGTTCCACTACCTTTTTTAGGCAAGACACGTGGAACACGTTATGAATCTTGCTCCCCTCTGGAAGATTTAGCTCGTAAGCAACCTCGCCTACTTGGCGCATAATCCTATAAGGACCATAAAATATGGGCTTGAGCTTCTCGACCCCACTCTTCTTCATAGATGACCGTTTGTAGGGTTGGAGTCTCAAGAAAACCAAATCTCCAACCTCAAAGTTGCGCTCTATCCTGTGCCTGTCCGCACTTATCTTTTGTTGGTTTTGTGCCGTCTGTAGGTTCTCTTTCAACTACTTGAGAATATCCTAACTCTCTATGATCCAATCCTTGGCCTTGGGAGCTCTTCTCTCCCTGAATACCAAGTCTACCAAAGTGGGAGCATCATATCCATACAATGCTCGAAAGGGTGTCATACCAATGGACATGTGGAAGGTGGTGTTGAAGCAATGTTCTCCTAAATGTAACCACTTTACCCACGTTCTCTATTGTCCTCCTACATAGTTCCTCAAATACCCTTCAACCCACATGTTGATAATCTCGGTCTACCCATTTGTCTGAGGGTGATACCTGGTGCTAGGTGTCAACTCCATCTCCACCAACCGAAACAACTCTCTCCAAAATGTCCCTATGAACCGACTATCACTGTCACTGACGTTGTTCTTCGGCAACCCATGAAATTTGAAGACTTCCCTGAAGAAAAGATCGGTTACCTAAACTACGTTGTACTCTATCGGTATGGCATAGAAGTGAGTAAACTTGGTCAATCTGTCAACCACTACATAGATACAGTCCTTACCCTGGACCTTGGGTAGACCTGTGATGAAGTCCATAGATATACTCTCCCATTTCTGCTTTGGAATGGGGAGTGGCTGAATTAGCCCTGCTGGAAGAGTATGCTTTGACTTGTTCTACTGGCAAGTCACACACTCATTGACGTGTCTCATAATGTTTTGTTTGAGGCCCTTCCATGAGGACCTCTCTTTGATCTGTCTATAGGTTTTGAAAAACCCATGATGGCCTGCTAGAGGTGAATCATGAACTGCGGTGAGGATCTTCTTCTTAAAACCTAAATATGGCACCAAGTAGACTCTATCCTTGTAAAATATGACATCGTCAATGACCCTATACCGATCATCCTGTATATGCCCATCCATCACCTCACAAGCGAACTTGTTCTTGGAATATTCCACTAACAAGAGGGATTTCCAATCTGCTGAAATCTCTTTCAAAGAACATGTCGCAGGTCTCCTCAATAGTGCATCGACCACAATGTTCTTCTTCCCCTTGACATACTCTATGTCAAAGTTGAATGCCTGTACCTTCGTCACCCATTTTTGTTGGCACTCATTGAGGTCCTTCTGCTCAAGGAAATACTTCAAACTATTGTGATCGGTCTTGACCATGAATTTGCTACCCACCAAATATTGTCTGAACTTGGTCAAGGCATGCATGATTGCCAACATTTCCTTGTCATAAATGGAGTACAACATCTCAGGTTGACTAAGCTTCTGACTCTCAAATACAATGGGGTTTCCTCCCTGCATCAAAACTTCATCGTTCCCTTCACCGGATGTGTCACACTCTAGTACAAATGGCAGGGTGAAGTCTGGTAGTGCCAACATTGGACAAGTGCCCATGACTTCCTTCATGTGATCAAAGGCTTCCTGTGATTTTTCGCTCCATATGAAGGCCCCATGCTTGGTAAGATATGTTAGCGGTGCTCCAAGATGAGAAAAACCCCAGACGAACCGCTTGTAATAGCTGCACAACCCGAAGAAGCTCCTTAATTCTGTCTCATTCTTGGGCATCGACCAATCCAGAATGGCCCTGATATTCTCTTGGTGCACCTATACCCCCTTTGCACTGATGATGTGGCCTAAGTAAAGCATCTCTGTCATACCGAACTTGCACTTGGACTCTTTGGCATATAATGATTATGCCTCCATGATGCTCAATACCTCATCCAGGTGCCTCATATTCTCTTGCCATGACTGGCTATAGATCAAGATGTCGTTGAAGAAAACCAAGACTAATTTCCTTAACCGATCCCTTGATATATGGTTCATGAAAGACTGGAATGTAGCGGGTGTATTGGTTATCCCAAATGGCATAACCAGGAACTCGAAGTGTCCAAAATGACATCGAAATGTCGTCTTCTCTATATCCTGCTCTCGAATGCTGATATGATGATATCCAGAGCGTAGATCAATTTTTGAGAAGAAAACTGCCCCATGCAGTTCATCCATCAACTCGTCAATGTGTGGGATAGGGTACCGGTTCTTGATGGATTTCTTGTTCAAGGCTCTATAATCAATGC
>JASDQU011507015.1:0-22832 GCA_032191745.1 Picea mariana
CAAGGACTGGTGGATGAAGATTGAACCCAAATACCTTTTGTGGATAGGCCGAGCACTTATCCAAGTGCATTGGTTATCCTCCCAAACCTGTAACAAACATATAAAATAATTAGTAACTTACTAATGTATGAAATGATTAAAGATGCATTAAATAAAGAATCAAGAATACTTAACTTGGATTTCGATGTCGTAATGGAGCACCCTCGTTTCCATGTGAATCCATCAATCCAATACCCGAGAAGGGGAGTGAGTGTGTTATTCATATGATGGGTTCTCTCATAAGAAAAACGAACCCATCATCAGTTGACATATATGAGATATTACTGTAAATATGAAAATAAAATTAAGAAGCAAAACTCTAAATTAAAGTTCTATAATTTAATTATCATGTAAGCTTATAGAATTACAGAGAGAAATTATAACACAGATTGCATACAAGAGCATGAATTAATATTTCCATAAGTATTACTTCAAAGGAAGTGTACAAGAGAAAACCCATGCAAAGATCCAAAGAGTGTTGTATCAAATTTGTTACTATAAACAGAGATCGATTTGCTTAATACATACTGAACTTTTGACAAAAATAAACGATGTCATGGCATGTATGAATTTTAACAAGAATTTAGAGCGAGATACGACTTTGAGTGAGTCTAAACATAAATTATGCGGAGCCTATTTAAATTAGAAATTCCTGCGAGTTCGGCATTGGCCTTATTGAGATATAACCATGCATACAAGTAATAGACCAGGCCTATGATGAATTCGAGAAAGTCATAAATTTTAAACCTGCAAGTATATCTACTTTCACTGGGTGGATTTGTTCAAACAGATAACAACATAGACCATTGTCGAATGGATATGGGATTCTAGTAGCAACAGAGCAACACTTTAACCTAATGACACATTAGACCAAGTTGATCTTAACTAACTCCTAAGTGTATAAATATTCTAACATCCCCCCTTTAAGAACAAATTGGGATAGGATTAAAGGATTTTAAAAGGCGATACAACAGGAGAAGGAAGGAGGTATTAGACCCTATCCCCCCTTAATGACAACTTCCTAAAATACTAACATAGATTGAAGTTTGGAAAACTTCGCTTTTGTAAGAGACTTTGTGAATATGTCAACAACTTGATATTTTGTAGGATAAAAGAGAACTTCGATAACTCAATCATGAATGAGCTTTTGAATGAAGTGCATGTGTAGCTCAATGTGTTTGTTGCACTGATGTTGAACTAGATATTTGACAAGCTTTATGGCACTCTACAGTTGCACCAGAGGGTGGTCAGATGTTGTTGTTGGAATCGAAATTCTGAAAGGATCCATCAAAGCCATAAGGCTTCTTGACTTTCATCAACCATTGCTCGGTATTTTGCTTCTATTGAAGAAAGAGAAATATCTTGTTGTTTCTTAAAATACCATGTGATAGGTCCAGAACCAAGGCTGAAAACATAACCTACATTAGACTTCCAATCATCAAGGTTTTCAGTCCAATCTGAATCAGTGAAACCAACCAACAAAGGAGTCCCCCCAAACTATAATGTATCTTGAACTAAACTATACCCTGGACATACCGAAGTATCTTTTTAGTTTCTTTCCAATGGCTTTCATGGGGTGTTTTCATATACTGGGCAACAAGACCAACATCAAAGGAAACATCAGAATGGGTATGAATCAAATATAAGAGGCTACCAATTAACTGACGAAACAAAGGTGGCATCAACTTCAAGAGAAGTACAAGTGGAAACAAATTTGACTCTGGACTGGAAGGTAGAAGGGGATGGTTTAGAATCATCCATGTGAAGTGATGAATAAGGTCACAAGCATACTTATACTAAAAAAGAAATATTCATTCCTTGGTTTGCAATACTTGGAGGCCAACGAAATAATGCAAATAGCCTAAGTCTATTATTTCAAATTTATTTTTAAGGCTAGATTTCACCTGGATTAAAAGTTTAGTGTCATTACCAGTGAGGATAAGGTCATAAACATAAAGAACAAGTATTATGATATGGATTCTTACTTTCTTGGTATAGACATTAGGGTCAAAATGGCATCTAGAAAAGTTGGTGTCAAGAAGAAAGTTGTCCATTTTGACATACCAAGCTCAGGAGCTTGCTTAAGACCATATTTCTTAAGGAGAAAAACAAGGTTGGAGTCATTCTGGACATAGCTAGGAGGTTGTTCCATGTATATTTATTATTGTGAATCCCCATGCAAGAAGGCATATTTAACATCCATCTGATGGACCTCCCATTTATGTGAGGTAACGAAGGATAGAATAAGGAAAATGGAATTCATTTTGGCTACGTGGTCAAATGTTTCATTATAGTAAATGCCTTCAACTTGAGAGAACCCTTTGGAAACTAATTGGGCCTTGTGTCTTTCAACATTTCCATCTGACACATACTTATTTTTGTACACCCATTTGCATCTGACAAGTTTTCTTCGTTTCATAAGAGGTACAAGATCCCAAGTACCAGTCGTTATTAAAGACTGATACTCTTCATTCATTGTTGTATCCCAATCTAGATGACTTGAAGCTTATGCAAATGCTTATGGATCATGAGTCTCTAAAACTTGAGCCAAAAGAGAAGAGGCTTGCTAGAACTGTGAATGTGTCTGATGCTAATCTGAAGGATCACAGCAAGATCACTAATGTTTTCTCGTGTTGAATGGACCCATCTCGGAAGTGGTGGTTCTAGTGTTTGGACAAAGACACAAAATTTAATTCAAATTTTGTTCATGCTCAATGGACTCATCTGGAGGAAGGTGAGCATGCAGAGGTGAATTTTCATCTTCATTTTCATCATCTAAAGAATAAGAAACCAGAATAGGAAAAGAAGATGGCACAAATGTTGAAAATGGCTCGCAGGCCTAGAGATTTTCATCAAATTTAACATCTCTTCTAATAATAATTTCATGGGAATGAGTTTGAAGAAGTCTGAAACCTTTGACATCTTCATAATATCCAACATAAATACACTTCTTGTTAGTTTTTTATCTCAAGAGGTACTCTGCATGTTTTGTCTTGTATGCGAATGTTACCTTATGTTGACACTACTATGCACTTAACTTTGTAATGGGTTTTTATAAAGTTGTAAAGTGGTTCTTTTATTAAAGTGACTTTTTAATAAAGTGTACCTTCTAATATTAAAGTGAATTTATTTCATAAAGTGCACTTATGTAATAAAGTGAAATGTACTTTAATATTTTAAGTGAATNTGGGGTTGGGGAAGGTGAAAAGACACTTTGGAGGGAAAAGGTCATTTTTAGATTTTATAAAAGAATGCATTGGGTAGTGTGCAAAACAAGTGAAGAAGAGTGTGAGAGATATTTCTAAGGAGATCTTGGAGAGGAAAGTGAGCAGCAAGTTGGCACATTTCCTAAGAGAGCTAGGGAACAAATCCCAAGGAGGCATTTCTGTTTTGGAGTGTTGTTGGTTTTTATTTGTTGAGACATGTCATACTATATGGATCTGTACAAGCCATACAACAACAAATTTTGGCTCAGAAATCGAGGCAAGGATTGACGCGGTTTTCAAGGCAGCCTTGGGTGAATTTTCTGAAGGAGGTCGTCCGTACAGGAGGCAAGGTACAACAACCTGTTATGGGCACTTTTTTCGAGGTGACATTTTAAGCAAATCTGTATAGTTGTACGGACTATGGCACGGCTTTCAAGGAAGTTTGTGGGTGGGACAGTTTTGTGTTGTAAGTTGTTTCTCTTGCTGGAAAATGTATTGTGGTTGTTGATAAATATTTCCTAAATCTAATAGAATCTCTCTCTCTTTGGATTTCCCCACATTGGGGTTTTCCCTGGCATTTGCCTAAATTTCTGAGTTATTCATGGTTGGATGAATGTTGTTCATTGTGTTTATTTCCACTGCATAATTACTGAGCAATGTGTATTTCTGCTTATGGTAATTTTTGAATGTGGGTTTTAAACATTTCAGAGTTTATTCAAGACAATTATCTCTAGGTTGCTAAGTGTATGACAAAATATTAGCTTGCTGATTTTTGTCATTTAAAATTTACACTTCTCACTTTTGGGTTGTAAATCTTTCATTTTCTCATCAGGAATGTGAGCCCATGCTACACTTCCAAATACATTTAAGTGGCTTACATCTGTCTTAATTTTATTCCATGCTTCTTCCGATGTTATATTTCTTAGAGCCTTTGTGGGAGTGGGATTTACTATGTAATTTGCACAATTGATGGCTTCTGCCCAATAATGAAGACTTAATCATTTAGATTGGATCATACAATTAGCCATTTCTTTTAATGTCTGATTCTTTCTCTCAGAAACACCATTTTGTTGTGGTGTATATGGAACAGTATGTTGCATTTGAATGCCCTATGCAGTGTAGTAAATTGTAAATTTATTGTTCACGTATTTGCCTCCATTATATGTTCTTAATCTTTGAACTTGATGTCTAGAATGTTTTTCTACAAGGGCCTTGTAGGCCAAAAACTTATCAAAAACTTCTCTCTTGAGTTTTAAGAAGTGAACCCAAGTGCATTTGGAGAAGTCATCAATGAAAGTTAAAAAATACTTGCACCCAGAGAAATAAGCAGAAGAAAGTGAACCACACAAATCACTATGAACGAGATGCAAAGGGGTTGAGGTGTGCCAAGAGGCATGTTTGTCAAAACTATCCTAATGATGTTTGTCGAGAACACAACCGACATAAGCACTATCTCTACAAGAAACAAGAGGAAGACCAGTCACCATGTGTTGATTACTTAGTTGTTGCAATGAGTGATAGTCTATATGACCAAACCACTAATTCCAAATTTTGTTCAAGTCATCACTATGAACAACAAAAACTGATGGAAAATATGATGACCCAAAGTTCCCAAACTTGTACAACCTGGTAATATCATTAATAATTCCAGATGCGAGGACATGCTTAGGATCTTTTAAATTCTTGATTGCAACTTGGTGAGGTGAAAACTCTACAT
Organism: Picea mariana; assembly: GCA_032191745.1. NCBI lineage: Eukaryota > Viridiplantae > Streptophyta > Pinopsida > Pinales > Pinaceae > Picea > Picea mariana. The sequence goes on from JASDQU011507015.1 coordinate 4,963, forward strand.
TTTTACCTTCTCCGGAACGAGTGATCTAATACACTAATAGAAGGTTGTAGGAAAGACTTGGAACACGTAATACATCATTGAAATGACCATTATCTACCTGAATTGTTCTATACCCTACAACACTAGGAGATCTATCATCACCAACAAATATTTTCTTGGTCTTACATTCACTTAGAGAAGAAAAGATGGATTTGTCCTTAGCCATATGATAAGATGCCCTATAATCAATAAGCCACTCATAAGAAGAAGAATTAGAAGTTGCATTGAAAGAGTGACCAGAAGCATAAAGTGCATGTCCATGAGAAAAAGAAGGAGAAGAATCAATATTAATTATGTGCTTCTTCATTGTTGATTCTAAGAAGTCCATTTTCTTAAAACATTTAGACTCTGCATGACCATCTTTCCCACAAAATTTGTAATGTACGTTGGTCTTCTTACTTTTGGATTTTTCTCCTTTGTCACCATTAGGAGCATAAGTTGGCAGAAAGGGTTTGGGGCCCTTATTTTGTTTGTTGTTGTGGCAAGGATGTTGCTTCTTGGGATTCTTGGATTTATATTTTTGTTGGACCACTAAGGCTTTGTTGGATGTAATTACAGTGCTAATAAATCCAAGTTGTGTAAGTTTATCTTTCTCTTGAATCAAAGAATCAAAAAATCACTGAAGAGAGGATTATTTATAAGCACTCCCTAGAGCTTCTCCAGTGGCATAAAAGGTAGATACAAAAATAGAAAATGCACTACCAAGCTTAACAAGAATAACATATATGCATCAATATTCTTGTAGATCTAGTTTGCAGTCTATACATAAAATTCTAAGTGTTTTGAACTTAAACAAGTAATCTTCAACGCAAGGAAAATTATTTGGACTTAAATTCATTAAATGATTTTCCAACTGATGGGCTCGAATAATATTGTGTTTACCAAAAATAGCTTCAAGATTTTCCCAACATCTATCTGGGCCATCAATTCCTTGAAGGTGAAACCTTAAACCAAGAGAGATGGACATTTTTATTATTCTATGTGCTTCGTCATTATTACTATCCCATATGACTTTCTTTTCATCATCATAGGAGGTTTGTTCTGTTCCAAAGGTAATCTGGTACAATCCATGAGAAGTAGTTGGTAATGGTAAGAAAAATATCATTGGAAGAAACCATATTAAAATATGAAGAGAATATGGATTTACAAGCTAAAATTGATGATCTCAATGGAAATCTCTTGAAAAATAGGTTGTTTAAAAAAATGGCACTAAAAATGGACTTTGGATGTAAAGGTTATGCCCTTTTGAGAAAAAACAAGTGGTAACCAAATGTTGGGTATGTGTTATATTCTTTGCACAAGTAGTAGTGTCTTTGTTGCGTCGGGCACACAGGGGGGTTTGAGGGGGGGCGAAATCCCCTCATGTGGGGGTTAGGTGGTTTTTCGGCACATGGTTTCTTTGTCAATGGTTTTCTATTTCTGGTTAAGGAATTAGGGTTGTTGACTAATCCATGTCATTGGGTTAGGGTTTTGGATGTCATTGGCTCCTATATGTATATTGTATTGTAAACAATGTAATACTATGAATGAATATAGAATATGTTGGTTTTCCCGGTTTGGGTTTCCAGGGGAAAAGTCTATGTGTAATGTTTGTATTTTCTATTGTATCTTTTATGTTCTTTTACTGAAAATCTGTTTCCAGTAAATATTGTACAAGGTTAAAATATACACCAAAGAGCCACATGGAAAGTAGAAGTTGGTCCATATGGTGATGCTCTTCCTTATCTAATTGTGAATATAAGCTCACTTTTACAAACAAGTTGCTTATTAAAGTGGCCCATATTTATAGAACAATTGAGAATCACTTTTACAATGAAGTTACTTTATAAATAAAAGTGGCATGGAAAACAAATAACTTAAAACAAAATATTAAATTTATTTAATAGTAATTCACTTTTATAATTAAGTGAAATGCACTTTACAATGAATGCATGAACTTAAAAGAGACTTGAACTCAAGGCCTCTTATTTAATCAACTTGTAACCAAGTGAGTTAGTGCAAAACACATTATAACCTTAAGAAAGAGGATTGTGGGTGTTGTTGTTGTTGAAGATAGTCTTGGAGTGCGTGCTCAATAAAAACTTATTTTTCATGCATTCACACACACACAAAAAAATCCTTATCGACAACAACAAGGGTTAGATCTTGGTTAGCTTACTTGGAAAATGGAAGTTTTCCCTATGTTTCGAATTTAGCGAGATCACATAGAGTGCATGACAAAGAGCATACACAGACAAGAAAACACTTTCCGCTATGTTTCTAATTTGTCGATATCACACATGTGCAGGGAAAAAAGCATACGTAAACCTAAAAGAGTATCAACCTAGAAACAAAAACAAAAAACCGAAATATTAAAAAGGGTGAATTCATGCTTTATACATCTACATTTGATTGAAATGGTCATACCTTGGGTTAATGAAAAACCTTTTCAAGTGAAATAAAAAGCATTCCTTACGGAAATGACCACTCTGGATGAAATGGAACAATCCTATCAGCCCATAATTGTATGGAAATGGAAAAAACCAAAGATATAAAAACACGGCTTCGAGATCTCGATCTACAATGGGAGCAGGTCTTCAAATGCACTCTAATACCATGTTTGACAACACACATATTCCAACAAAGGATGAACACCTTCAGTAACCACTCAGAAAACCAAATCAAAGATCAACACACCAATGTTTTTACATGGTAAAATTCCAATAGGGAAACATCCATAGCCCCAGCCAACACAGCCACTTGAGGTAATTTATTAATGCAAAAAAATATATATTACAGAGAGTTTCTCACAATTAATCATCAGCAAATAACCCTCCATGCTCTGTAAATAGAGATCATGTATCAATTGGGTGATAATCCATGGATCAATGTAGTCATTAAGATCAAGGAGAATATGAGTCGTTGGATCACTCTATGTCGAGAACATATCGTAACCATCAGATTACAAATGCATATTAATACAAAATAAAGAAACACACTTTAACTTAATGATACATTAGACCAAGTCAATCTTAACTAACTCATAAGTGTCTAAATATCCTAATAATAGTTCCTTTTCATAGGTAGGGTAGTTGAGAAATGCTTCATAAAATATTTTAGAATGATAACATGCATCCTTCCTCCTTGCATTAAAAATTCTCCCTTAGCATACCCACTTACATTTGTCTCCACTTTGAAATGATTTTGAAATTTTGGTAACAAAGAACTAGTGCTTGATTGGTCTTTATTTTAAGCTCATTGGAATCCTTCTATTGATTCTTTCCCAACTGGAAAATCATACCACTTTCTATTATGGTATGTAGTGGTGCAACTACTATTGAAATTGAAGCTGTGAACTTTCGCAATACTATGTTGCCCCGACAAAACTCCTTACTTTAATTACATTTGTAGGAATTGGTCATTTCATGATGGCCTCCATATTTGTGGGATCTATCTTGAGCTCCTCTCCACCAATCACATACCCCAAATACACTAAATGTTGTTGAGCAAACTCACATTTCTTGAGGTTAGCCGACAACTGGTGCTTATTCAAAGTCTCTAACATTTGCATGAGATGTGAGATATGATCCTCCCATGTAGTACTATAAACTAGTATATCATCCAAATAGACTATAACAAATGGATCTAGATATAGGTGTAGTGCATCATTTATTAGTTTGATAAATGTAGTTGGTGCATTACATAAACCAAATGGCAAGCCCAACCATTCATACGAACCTTTCCTTGTCTTGAAGGAAATTTTCTAGGTGTATTATTCCTTGACATGTGCATGGTGGTATGTTGATTTGAGATCCAACTTGGTGAAATATTTTGCACGTTGCAACTAATGTAACAAATCATTGATCTTGGGCAGAGGGAATCGATCTTTTAGTGTAATCTTGTTCAATTCTCTGTAGTCGATACACATTCACCAAGTCCAATAATTCTTTGGTAGAATTATGATAGGTGACCCAAAAGGTAAGGTTCTTGGTCGAATCACACCCTACTCCAACAGCTGCTGCAATCGCTTCTTCTTTTCATTTGCTTCCAGAATGGACTATCTATACAACCCAATATTCAGCAATGGGGAGTCTAACAATAATTGTATTTCGTGCTCCAATTACCTCTTAGGTGGTATTTCTTTAGGCTCCTAGAACACTTTTTATGGATAAATCTAGCCTATGGATAAGCTAGACCTCCCTTGGACCTGCCCTTGGTCCAAGACAGATAGTAAGTCTAGATTCCTAAACAATTTTCCTTATATCTAAACAAAATGTTTCCTTTCATGCTAAGAGAGGATAGAAGAGCATACCTTTCCAATGATATTTGTCCTCGTGTGTCCTTGGCTAGTGTAGTCCCAGAGATCCATCTCCATCTCCTTCAACCTGCTACCGACACATAAGAGACAAACAAAATCCAATCTACAATTTATTTCTAGTGTTAGGAAAACATGAATCCAATGCATATCTAACCTGATCTATTCAAGGATAGGTCAGATATAATAGTTTCCATTGAATACAACCAATATGAAAGGGGAAAATCATAGTTGTAACATACCCATCCACTCACAGGTTGGGCACGCAAACCACAAGTCCCTTCTCTGGACTAATTCGAACCCTGCTCAAACTTTAGATAGTAAGGATGCATGAAAGGTTCACATGCATTGATCAAGATTCATGCTAAACATAAAAACAATGAAGCATACGACATGCACATCCATAACCAACAAGAATGCATACTCTAAATATTGAATTCAATGATAAATCAATACACAGTGGAATAAATAATACACAGGTAAATAATACCATGACAAAGAGCACTTATCTTTTATATAAGAAATTCATTGATTAGCTACAGACCAAGGACGTTCCACCCAATCGTAGACAATGCTCTTTCAAGTCTCAACAACAATTTCACCCCCAAGCCAGGGTTATGAATCCACAAGGATGATTCCAGAGTGTTACTTGGCTTCCCAAACCATTCATCACTCAAGCTCTCACATGCTTCCCATCACCCACAACAATCCAAGTACCCAGCTCTCTTCTACCCATCTTGTACAACCTAAGAGAATGGACCCCCACCCTTCTCTGCTATGTAGTCCCTCAGGTAGTCCTTCTCCCTCCAGGGCTCCAGTGCAGCTGGTCCAGAATCTCCATGTTGGGACTCTCAGGACTCATAGCTCTGAGCAAAGCTGGACACAGACCATGCATCTCAGACATGCATGTCTCAAATCATGGCTAGATTAGACCAGCAATGTCTACAACTAATAATACCATGGCTGCACTTTAACAAATCATCTTCCTTTCTCGATCCAAGACATGCATGAGGAAATATGAATGAGTGAGGGAAATAATGAAGTGAAATATCCACAAGAGGGGTGAAAAGTGAGCAAGTGAGTGAAGGAGTGAATGAATGAATGTGTGAGTGAGGCAACCAGCAGAAGAATAAGAACGAGAATGGGAGTGAGAGAAAGAATGAACCCCCCAACAGACCAGGGATGGGTTTATGTAATTTTTAGGAATCAAGAACCTCATGGCCTTCCACCAAGGATCTCACATAATTGATTTCCCCCATTAAACAAAATGGGTAATTAAAAAAATGAAATAAACACTTAGTCCCTCAAGCCCCCCTCTCTTGTGGAATCATAGCTCCCTATAACTCTAGTCCTTGTCTTTCTAGTAGCCATCGATGTATTTATTATTAATAATGATCAAAACATTATATTTCTTAGGCATGTTGGCCTCTCAATAGTTTAACAAATACATTATTTAATATGGGGCTCAAAACCAAGGGTGTTACATCCCCTCCCCTTTGTTTTGGCACTCTCCTCAGTGCATATACAAAACAGAGATCAAAATCTCAAAATTTATTCAAAAATTTGTGGGTACTCCGCCCGCATGACATCTTCATGCTCCCAGATAGCATCTTCAGGACCGCAACAAGTCCACTGAACTTTTACCAACTCTATAACTCGATTCTGGAGCGTTTTGACTTTTATGTCCAATATTCACGTTGGTTGGACCTGAAAGTCTCCTTCTATCTCTACCTGAATCAGATGTCATTCAATAACACAGTTAGGATCATGTACATATTTATTTAGCAAAGACACATGAAATACATTATGCGTATTCATGGAAACATGAAATGCAAGTATGTATGTAGCTGGCCCTATTCTGTCCAATATCTCAAATGGAACACAAAATATGGCTGCCATCTTTGTACAACTACCCAACTTCAAAGATATCCTTTTGGTCTTTACTTTCAAAAGCACATGCTCCCCCACTTTAAACTCTCTTAATGTCTTATTCTTATCTGCATAAAATTTATGTCTATCCTGAGTTGCCTTTAAATTTTTCTTAATCTTAACCATCTTGTCTTCCATTTCCTTGAGAAACTCTGGCCCAAGTACCACTCTATCTGCTGGATTGTTTCGGTTCACTAGAGTATTTCATTTTCTACCATACAAAGATTCAAATGGGCTCATCTTCAATGAAGCTTAATAACCATTATTATAGGCGAACTTAACCAAGTGCAAGTAATCTTCCCACTTAGATGACTTATCCATCACATACATTCTCAAAATGTCTTCAATTACTCGGTTGACTCTCTCTGTCTGCCCATCCAACTACGGATGGTATGATGTGATAAAGTTCATATTTGTACCAAATCCTTTGAATAATCCCTTCCATAAATTTGAATTAAACTTTGTGTCTCTGTCCAAAACAATTGTCCTAAGTATCCCATGCAACCTAACAATCTCCCTCATGTAAATTTCTGCAATATTAGTTGTTGTATGAGATGTTTTTACAGAAACAAAATGAACAGCCTTTGTCAATTTATCAACTACTACCATGATTGAATCATGTTGCCTTGTTGTCTTGGGAAATTTAGTTACAAAATCAATGGTTATCACTTCCCACTTCTTCTCTGGAATTGGTAATGGTTGTAGCAAACCCGTTGGGTGCCTATGCTCAGCCTTTACTTTCTGACATTCCATACATTTGGCGATGTAATCAACAACATCCTTTTTCATTCTCGGCCAAAAGAACTAGCTTCTTACTACTATAATTATTTTCTGGTAACTGAGATTTCCAACATATGGAACATTATGCATTTATTTTAGTATTGATTCCTAAGTTCTCCGTAACTAGGAACATAAATTCTATTTTTATGCATAAGTAATCCATCTTCCTTCATCTCATACTCTTTCATTTTTTGTTGTACATCCTCTTGCTGCAAGCTTTCCTTTACCTATAGGTAATGCTGATCTGTAACAACAGTATCTAAAATTCTACCTTTCAAGTCTAGCTGATGCATACTAACAATTGTGGCATGCATGAGATGTATTCTTATATCAACAACTTTATTTTATTTTCCCTTGATATGCTTGATATCAAAGTCGTATTCACTTATAAGTTCCAGCCATATTGTTTTCCTAGCATTCAAAGTTCATCTCATACTCTTTCATTTTCTATTGTACATCCTCTTGCTGCAAGCTTTCCTTTACCTGTAGGTAATGCTAATCTGTAACAATAATATCTAAAATTATTCTCTTCAAGCCTGAATGATGCATACTAACAATTGTAGCATGCATGAAATGTATTTTTCTATCGGCAACTTTATTTTCTTTTCCTTTGATATGCTTGATATCAAAGTCGTATTCACTTAAAAGTTCCATCCATATTGTTTTCCTGGCATTCAAAGTTGGTTGTTCAAAAAGATACTTCAGACCACTATGGTTTGTTCTTAATTCAAATCTCTTTCCCATGAGATAATGCCTCCACATCTTTGATGTGTGAACAATGGCAGTAAGCTCCAAGTCATGTGCGGCATAGTTCCACAACAGACAGGTGAACCACAACAGACAGGTGTGACTGTAGAAATCAACTCAATTCCAGCATATGCTATATAAACTAATGTGCAAGAGAAGTAAGAAAGAGGCTTACCTCATCCAAACATTTGATGATGTCCATCGTTGATCACTTTGACCCAAAGCTTTATACTTGTAACAAGTTCTCAACAAACAAGAAAAACAAGCATATAATGATGATATAACAGGTTAGCAAATTAGATAGCACAATCCATCAATATACAAAACAAACATTCCCATGGATCATAATACATATGTTTGCAAGATATCAATTGGACGGGAAAGGATTATTTCTATAAATAAATGATCAGCAGAAGTGAAACATTACAGACTTCTGTGTCAGCACGGTTCGGAACCAAGAAACCGAGTTCCTTCCAACTGGGCCTCCACCACTTCAATCCTCCACCAAAGGAAAGCTCATATAAGGGAGACAAAGAGGTTCTCCATCAATAAGGGAAGAGCTTGGGGGTTGACACTGTGTTCAGACTTAAAGGAAAAAGGGTTGCAGACTCAATAATGAAGTAATAATTTCTCCAGAGTAACTTTGCTCTCAAAGTTGAATTCTCACCTCTTTTCCATAGTTCGGAATTGGATTCTTTATAGCCTTCAAAATGCAACTGAATGGTCGATTCGAAATTTTTCCAGTATATGGAAGGCCAAGGATCATATATCTCATGTCGTGACATGGAAACCCGACATTTAATTTTGATTTTCTGACACAAATCTTGATGTACGCGGGTTGTAGTGGAGCAGCCAACGTATACGCTTGTTGTATAGCTTGCAAGATGCGTACAAGTGGAAAAATGTTTGTTTTTATCTCTGGATTTATAAATCAGGGAAAGTAAGTCTGCATGGGAGAATGGAATAAGGCCCTCTCTGCAAGATTTCATAGGGTGAGGAAAATCTTGCTATAACAGATGCCCCCTAATGTGTGAGGTCAGAGGAGAATCTTTGATGGCTGAAATACATTATAAATAACCCAGAAGTGGAGTGATAGAGAACCAGTTGGACAAAATTGATCGTTCATTACATTCTGTACTGACTTTGCATACATGGTTGCCAAAATACATTGCAGATCCATGTGAAAAATATACCAAAAAAGTGTATGTGGCCATGAATAGGCAAATACAAATGCGGTTACATGCCAAAAAGTTGTCATAGTCACGAACAAGGCCCAGTAGAAACAGTCTCAAAACCAGTCTGAAGATATATGTATACCATGGAGTACAATCTGATCTCCTGTGATCACTGAAGTCATATAGGTATCGGTTCAATGAAAAGGAAGCAACAGCTCAGGAAAGTTGTGGCCACATAGTGATGTCTTCAAGTCTTCTACACAATCCGCCAAAGGTGCAAGTCTACATCATGTGAATAAAGGAGTTGAGGTCGAACACAATGAGAGATCGTTTGATTACCGGTCATTGATGTATATCGTTAACAAACAAGAGACAGCCTACCGATAATGAAAGTAGGTATCAAGGCACCGAGTACATTCTTACAAGTGTGAATAGAGGAGTCAGTGTTGAACACCTGAACAATCCATCGATCAGGAGACATTGATGTATTCCAATTGTCGATGGCGAGAGAGCCTACCACTAATGACTGCAAGCCTCAAGGTACTCATAAGACTCTAGGTCTTGTTTCCAGATAATGGGTTGATGTCGATGGAAAGAGACCCGTTGAAAGGAGAGCATTAAGGCATCTCTCATCGATGAGCACGATGTACAAATCAGGAGCTTCATGATTTGGTGGAAATTGGACAAAGAACAAGTTCATGAACCAACGAACCTGTGTATCTTTCATGTGTCCCAAGTGAAAGAGGTACACGAAAAAGACCCTCTGAATAGAAACCAATGATGAAAAACTGCTGACAAAGGTGAGGAGACCACCAATAAGGCTAATGGCATCCAAGACACTACACGAATCTCAATGTGTGAATAGATGTCTTACCGTCGAACAAAAGGGAAACCACCCAGTCATCGACCAATGATGAAATGTCAACTGTTGGGTTCAAGGTTACCTACCAATGATGGAAGTAGGACTAGAGTGCATGATAGGACTAAAGTATCATGTGATTATGAGACAAACTGAGGGTATGGCCTACATACAAAGTCAAGAGTTTTGAGGATTGGACGACACAGGTTGATAGACTTCCTTTGAACAAGAGCATGACACATATGGTGGACTCTGGCAGCATAGACCCAATGATAAAATCATGAGATGCAGGAGGCATCAATGAAGTTCTCTATAGCGACTGGAAGAGGTAAAGAAGACTTTGTAATGAGTTCAGCTTCCTAAGGCCATGCTAAACCCAAAATTATGGTGAATGGACTCAAATAAATTTGTGATTTGTTCAAAGGCGACACGAGTGTTGTCAATATAAGATAATACTCCCTTCTCGCCTGTCTTTTTTTTTTTTTTTCATGACAAATGAATGTTATGATACAGAGGAGGAAATGATTGTCGCAAGTAAGCAAAACTAGTTCCAGCAGTGGAACATACCTATGCTTAATGCAGGTAAGTGCATGCGGGAGATGGACACTCGAGGAATGTTCCCTCCTAGGTATAGGGTGTCAAATTGTGAAGGATATAAACAAGGCTCTGCTTGGTTGAGGATGCAAAATTGTTGAGGCAAACGGTTTATAACGCAAACCGAAAACTGACTATAGGCTCAATACTGCAAGCAGGGGCATGAGATGCAATCATAACTTAACACCAAAAAATGTCATTTTTTATGTCTTTTAGTCTACTTGGTGTGAAAAGGGGATAAACTTGTGCCAAGTAGACGTCTTTTCAAATCCAATTTACGAGTGTGAAAACGACAAGTTCACTCAATGATCTTTTCTATTTTTGGTAACGAGTCGGAAAAGCACTTAACGATGACTCATGATCTTTCAAATCCAATTTTAACGAGTGTGAAAGGGACAAATCACTCGGCAATATTTTCACTTTTTAAAGACGAGATGGAAAAGAGCTTAAATTAAACTTGTTTGGGAGTCCACAGGGTAAAAGTTCGCATGTTTATGAATGATAAATGAGGCTCAACATAAAGTCAAGTACGAGTTGTGAAGGACTCCTGGTCCTGATGAAAAAATATCTGCATGGGCACCAAATGCAGTAGGGGATATAACTAGGGCACCCATGTTTGGTAAGTCTCTACCACTTGATAACGACACGACTTTATAGCAGATGGAAGGTTCTGTGTCGCAACAAATGGGTTCGTACCTAGGGCATAAGGAGCGAAAGTTATAGGATAATGCAAAAAATGCATAGTGGAATGGATACCTATCCTATATGTTGGGTAATCAACATACCTGCCCAAGGTGACAAACGGTTGACAAAGTACTGAAATATGCAAGAATCCCAGGTTAAAACTGCAAAATACAACTCGATCAACGTTTGTATTAGTCCATTAGGTGAAAAAATGGTTTAAACTATAGAAAGTGGGTAAAAATGATTTATAAATAGTAATAAAATCAGAAATTACTATACCATTTTGATTTTTTACCCAACTAGTGCAAATTGGACCAAAATTTCTCCAAGATTCAAATGACGATTGCGAGAGCATCCATCAATGAAATCATGAGCCATCTGGATTAGGGAATTCTTGATCTCTTCCTCTTTAATTTCAATGGATTACATTTTTGAATTAGGTTTTAGATTTTTAGTTATTTAAAGCGCAAAGTATAGATTTCAGTGTACGCAGGTTGTCTGTGATTAGGTCGCGTATACGATGAGGTATACACTCCTGTATTAACTACAGGGGGCATATATCGAGCCCTACACACGACTTTGAGCCGCGTACAGGCACACAAATGACCAAAATGAAGGGTTCTAACTCAAAATCGTGTTTGTCTTTGACAGGATGGTGCTTGAATGGCGAGAAAGGGAACATGAGGAGGTTAATGTCGCTGTAGATCGAGATCTAGGGGCCTAAATGGCCTTAAAGCGATGTGGTTTGTATGAGTTTTGGGCGCTCAAAGGAATGAGAGCCCAAGTGAGGTTGTTGGAAATGTTGGTGGGTTACTAGGACCCTGATAGCGAGAGCTTCAATCTCTATGGGCAACCATTAAGAATTGAAGTAGAGGGCATTTACTTTCGGACTGGTCTATCACGTTGGGGGGAGGTTGTGAACCTCAAGTCATGGGGAGAAGGTAGCGGGATGAAGATAGAAGAATATATCGATGTCCATTGTGTATCAAGGACTCCTAAGGTATGGATTCAAGTCCCTATCCGAGCAATAAACAACCTCAGTATGAAGATCATTGTCCTAGTTTTAACCAGGATCATAGGTTTGGCCTCGTTGCACCAGGCATTGAGGTCGCTCATGTTCTATGCAGTGCAGTGTGCAAGACCCACAGTGTACGACTGGTGTACCTCACTATTGGCCAATATGAAGAGCCAATTGACGGAGTGTAAACAAGGGGGTAAAATAAATTTTGGGTTTGCCTCCATCTTGTGCAGTTTCTTTTTCAAGCGAGTTCCAGTTTTGGGACCTAGATTGGATATTCTTCCACGGGGACCTCGTGATCCAGCCATGGCACAGTGGATCGAAGTGATGAGGCGGCAGGGAGGAGGTAGGGTTCCAACACCCTACAACGAGGACTTATTCTACTGGTGGCAGCGACAGGTCATCGCTCTGTATGACTATCCCTATGAGGGAATCAACTTCTGAGGAGATCCAGACATGCCACTTCCACCAGGGTCCCCCTACGGTGACATAGGTATGTCACAATGTTTTTACATATTTCATTTTTTTGTATTTTTGTTTAATTAGGACCCCAAAAAATTTGGATGGTATTTAAGTAGTGACTAGACATTTGTGTGTCGCAGACATGGGTCCATGATGGCAAGAGGGTTTCCCTCTACATCGAAGGAGGAACCGGGGAGACGAAGTGGCGAGAGGAGAAGTTGAGAGGGTGCTACAAAACGTACAGGGCAACGAATCGTGTCGGACTCACAGGATCTGCCTAAATCCATGCAGCAACAGGTGGTTGGTGTACCTAGGGCATGGGTACGACTCTTTCAGTGTCTCACAAATGCCATGGTTTTCTACCATGACGCACATCCGCCACCACAGACATAGATGTCGTGGGATATTATGATACCGGTTGTATATGTATTGAGGTTGTTAGCCCCATTTTGTACTATAAACACCATATTTTTTGAAATATATAAAAAAGGATCTTCGGCTTTACTTATATTTTACAATGTGTACATTGGTTAGATGGTTTTCTTTGATTTTAATTATGTGACAAATGCCAATCTAAAAAAAATTTAGCATAAGCATTGAATACATGATTAGAAATCCTAGGAATATGATAATATGTAATAAAATTAAATTTTCGTTCTAAAATACGTACCCGTAGGAATCATCGGAGTAAAGTAGGATCACGCACATGGTAACGGCCGTTCAACTGACGTACTACTAACTGGGAATCCAGGTGAACTTCTAGTGAACAAATTCCATGTGAGATAGCATTGCGTAAAAGTTCTATAACAGCGTTATATTCGGCCACATTATTTGTGGATGTCCCTAGGCATACGCCTCCTGAAGACACCAGTAGACCCTCAGGTGAATAAACCACCCAAGCAGCGGAAACCAAGTTCTGTGTGTGACGACTGGCCCTGTCTGGGAATCCTAAGTAGACTGATGACTCTATTGACATCTGTCAACCAAGTGAAAACGCGATAAGCAAATCAAAGACGGAAAAAAAAAGAGATATATACACTAAATTACATTAGTATACAGAAAGTTCCACCCAAGCCTGGGGCTCAAGCGTAGTATATTTTCAAGTAGATCCTATTTATGGGCTCGACCAACTTATTCCCTTAATAATCTTCTGACTCATAGGCCCCTTTTTCTAGAACATGTTGCACAATGTAAGGATCATGCCACATGGGTTTAAACTCGCCTGCCCCTAGCGGTTCTTTGGCTTGATCGTACAAGAGGACCAAGTCACCCTCAGCATATAACCGAGGACAAACAGACTTATCATATTGAACCTTAACATGTCGTTTGTTCACCTCAATAGTCGTAGAGGCATCTCTACGCTACTCATCAAGACTCTCTCGGTATACAAGGCGTCGCTCGAGATGGAAGTGTCAGGTAGGAGCGCGACTGCCAACTTAAGAGAAGGGATTTCGCATTAAATGGATAATATCGACTCCACACTGTGTACTAACTACAAAGGGGAAAATCCGATGGCAGTATTGACCGAGGTTCGATATGCCCAGAGTGCAGGATATAGCATGATGTGCCAGTTGGATTTACTCTGATTGACATTTTTTTGCAAAATGGCCTTGAGAGACTTGTTGATGGCCTCTACTTGCCCATTTGCCTGGGGATAATAAGGAGAAGAATGTCCATGTTTAAACCCCATCTTAGCTTCTATTTCTTCCATCATTTCATTCTTAAAGTGACTGCCATGGTCAGTGAAAATATCACTCGGGATACCGAACCGGGCGATAATCTGATTGAATATGAAGAAGGTTGCAGTCTTCCCATTGGATTTCACTGTAGGCATGGCCTCAGACCACTTAGTAAAGTAGTCGATGACCACGATAATGTGTTGATTCCCCCCAACTGAAGTTGGGTTGCAATCGATGAAATCCACCCCCCACTTGGTGAAGGGACCGATGGTAATGACTGGATGAAGAGGGGTTGGATGCGAGTGCATTTTCGAAGTGAACACCTGGCAGGGGTGACACTTATTAACCACTTCCATACAATCCCTAAAGATAGTAGGCCAGAAATAACCATCTCACAAAAACTTTTGGGTTGTCGCAAGCCCGGATAGATGACCACCACAAGCCCCACTGTGGCAATCATTCAGAACAGACTCATCTTCTCCATGAGTTAAACAATGACACAAGATATCATATATTCCTTGGTGATACAAAGTGTCACTGACGATAGTATATTTCTTAGCTTGGTACCTTATACGTCGTAGGTCATCTCGTGAGATATGCTGAGGGAACTTCAAAGTCTGAAGATAGAGAATGATGTCTCCATACGAGGGGTTAGACAACGAGACAAGAAAAATGTGTTCGTCCGCAAATGAATCAACATGAATCGTCCTCATCTAATCGTGGAAAATCATATATTAGCTTTGCAAAGACTAGGGATTTCTTATATTTCACAGAAGTGAAATCGAAATCAAACTCCTGTAAAATGACAATCCATTTATTATATTTTCCTCCTATGATATGTCGGGTAAGGACGTATTGAAATGGATTGACATCAACAATCACTGTAGTCTTACAAAGTAATATGTAATGATGTAGACACTGGACTGCATGAACGGCAGCCAAAGCTATCTTTTCAACGTGAGTATAATTAAGTTCAGGACCGACTAAAGTTCGACAACGATAGTAGATGATGTGCTCATGGAGCTCGTCATCCTCCTGAACTAGCACCATACCAATCCTATCTTCAGACGTGGCGATATAAAGCAAGTAATCTCTATTGTAGTTAGGAGGCTTCAGCAGAGGCATCGACACTAAATCTTTCTTCAAAGAATCGAAGGATTCCTGGGCTCGTTGATCCCAAATAAAAGGGGTGTCCTTCTTCAAAAGATGCATGAAACCTTTAGTGATAGTGGCATAGTTCACTATAAACCTATGAAGAAAGTTATATTTCCCCTGTAGACCCTAAAGTTGTCTAATCATGTGCAAGGGAGGCAACCGAAGTATTGCCTCAACCTTAAGCGGATCTACCATGATCCCAGTCTCAGAAACTAGAAAACCTAAAAGACGACTAGACTTAATGCAAAATATGCATCTGTGAGGGTTCAACCAAATTCTATAATAGCGGCATATTTTAAAAACAAGCCAAAGGTGAATAACGTGATCCTCTCTCTTACAAGAGTGAGCAGCAATATCATCAAGGTAAGCTTTGACTAAGTGCTTAAGATCGTGAAAAGCGAAAGTCATGGCACGATGAAAGGTTGCTCCGACATTTTTAAGGCCGAAAGGCATCTTCTGGTATGCAAAGTTACCCCAAGGACAAATAAATGTCTTCTTGTGTTGATCCTCGGGTTTGATTTGAATTTGATTATATCCTGAAAATCCATCCATAAAAGAAAATACTTCGCTTCCCGCACACTCATCGAGAATCTGATCGATGAAAGGTATGGGTAAGTTGTCTTTCAGACAGGCCTTGTTCAAGTCATGGAAATCCATACATACACGGATGGTTCCTTGCTTCTTATCTATAGGAACGGGGTTGGATACCCATTCGGTTAAGGGAATCGAGTAGATGAATGATTAGGGGATCAAATTTTGCTCAAAAATTCAAAGTGCTCAGAATCACATCAAATCGAACGAGAGTGTAGGCCTCATCGTTGTGAACCCAACGCAACTCATTTGGGTTCAAACGGGCATTGGGAGCGAGAGATATCGCGTTCTGTTCAAAACGGAAAACAGGCAAAAAAGGGATGCTGACTGTACAAGTCCGTACGGACGATGACGTGGCAGACCGTACGGATGACGTGGTAGACATTTATTATACAGATGGCATATGACGTGTTTTTGCAGCGAATGGGAATGTGACACGTGTCCCAATCAAAGGCCGCCACGTGTCACTTGTTTATTTGTTAAAACCTTTGCACTCAGTAGGAGTCGACCCCGTGACCTCCGGGGGCAGGGTAAAGCTTTGGAAAAGGCCGCCCAACTGGCACACCCACGCATGTTCCTTGTTATATATGTTCCACATATTATATTTAACATTGTTGTAATGTGCATTTGGGCGTGGGTCGGGCCGGGGCCAAGCCCCGGCCCATAGTCATATGTTGTATTGTATGCGACCAGCGCTACGGTGGTTACCACCGTGACCATATATTATAATCGTTTATGTGTGAGGTTTGGCATACCATGTGACCACTATACCAATGCGCGCGGGTTTGACATACGGTTATGACGGTTGTTAAACGTTAGCCCTGTCGTGTGTTGGCGCGCGGTCATATGACTGCCATGTGCCCATGGGCCTTGGTAGTTAGGGCCAGCGTGTAAACGGTTTGACAGTTTGGACCGATGGTGCGGTTGCACCCAGTTCCAAGTTTTCACGCTTTAAATTGCGTGTGGGCTAGGTTGAGCCAGAGGAGGTGCATTTTGTAGATGCAGAGACAGCAAGCTTGAAGGGGAGACTTCAAGGAAGCCTATCTTCTTCGTTTTTTGGCCAAACGAGGTGTCGAAAAAGCCCAGCTAGGGGTTTTTGGACGTTCTGAAGCCATTGGAGTAGTCTATTGGTCATTTTGAGCATTTTAAAGAACATTTTTTATCACTTTGAGCAAATAATACAAATGATCCATTGGAAGCTGGACCAGGAGATGTAGCCCAAGAGAGGGGTGAACTCCTTTATCATTTGTTGTGTTATGTGTTTTATATTCTTTGATTATGTTGCTCTTTATATGTATCTTGAATGAGTAAATCCTATTAAAGATGTGTTTTCAAAGTTGATCCATTTGCTTTTAACACATAAAATTTAACTTGCAAATATTTTCAAGTTTACAAGTCTTCTTCATTTTTAGATCAAGTTGGTATCAGAGCTTAGGTTTTTGAAGACTTGATTATTTGCAAGTGTTTTGTTTTCTGATGCTCACAAGGTTGAAACTCACAAGAGGAGAAGGCCAACTTGTGGAGCCAAGTTCTCATCCTTCAAGGAGAAAGCATATACCATCACCGCAAGTTTCAAGGAGGCATTCACCAAGTATGGCTCATGAAGAGAGTCATGAACATGCTCCTGCAGAAGATGAAGATCTCAGAAAAGCTGTCATGGAAATGAGAGAGATGATGAAGATATTGATAGAAAGGAATACAAGGTTGCAAGGTGAAGGCTCCAACCCTTCAAAGCATAAGGGAGACAGTGGTGATAAAACTCCAAATGGAAATGGAGGGAATGGTGCCTCTCCACCACCCTCTCCTCCATCATCTTCTTCTTCTTCTTCTTCTTCTTCTACCAGTTCAAGACCTCTTCCGAATT
>JASDQU011507018.1:10655-26029 GCA_032191745.1 Picea mariana
TTCTTGAAAACCGAATTGGTAATTTTTGCAATATGTGTAATTAGTTACTTAAATGGTTGATGGTGTCGTTAATCATTGCTTGTAATTGTAAGTGACGATATGTTATCAAGTTGAAAAAAAAAATTTGTATGAATTTTCTTACTCGTTTACAAAAAGTTGGAGGGTTGCTACAATAAGCTTAGTAAGTCTGCACACTTTATTCCTGTAAAGTCTACTTTTAAAGCTATTAATGTCGCTGAAATATTCATGAAAGAAATTTTTAGACTGCATGCTATTCCTAAAATGATGATTTCAGATAGAGACATGAAATTCACATCTACATTTTGGAAAGAATTGTTTGCAAGGTTAAATACTAACTTGAATTTCAGCACAAGTTATCATCCACAAATGGATGGGCAGACCAAACGAACAAACCATATTGTGGAAGATATGCTACAAATGTATGTAAGGACAAAACCAAACAAGTGGGAACACTACCTGCACTTGGTCGAATTTGCGTACAACAATGGTTACCAAACATCGACTAAGATGAGCCCCTACGAAGTACTATACGGTAGAAAGTGTACGACTCTAATTAGCTAGGATAACACAGTTGACAAACTCATGGTGGGGCCAAAAATGCTCCATGAAATGGAGAGTACGGTAAGAAAAGTATAGCAGAATTTAAAAGAAGCACAAGACAGACATAAAAGTTACACGGAACTGAAAAGAAGATACCAGGAATTCCAAGTGGGAGACCACATTTATTTAAAGGTCAAAGCCAAAAGAAGTTCACTAAAGCTAGGGAACTGTTCCAAGTTGGCACCCAGGTTTTGTGGCCCTTTCGAGATCTTAGCTTGAATTGGACCAATGGCATACCAACTTGCACCTCCTGCAAATCTGAAGATTCATAATGTATTTCATGTTTCTTTGTTAAAAAATTATGTTCATGATCCTACTCATATGATCGATTCGAACTTGGTGCATGTGGAACCAGAAGGCGAGTTCCAACAGAAACCTCTGTGCATTCTGGATAGGAGAGAAATAGCACTACGGAACAAAGTCGTCGCCCAGGTAAAAGTGCAATGGAAGCACTTTAGCCCTGAGGAGGCCACTTGGGAGTTGGAGGGATATTTGCAAAAGTCTCATCCAATCTTGTTCTGAGAAAGGGACGAACACTGAGGATAGTGTTGTAATGAAGGGGGAAAGGATGTAACATCCCCAAAAATAAATTATTTTTAAGTCTGAAAAATACTTAGGAATTTATTTCCATTTTTGGTAAATTCAAAATTAAAAATTTATTGTCCTTTATGGCAATTTCGAATTTTGAATTTAGTTAATTGTAAATTATGATTATGACTATTGGGAAAAGATTTGATTTGTCCCAACCAACTCTTTGGCTATGACACTTGTAACGAAACAAATATTTTTATATTTATTGTTGATAGACAAATGGAACAGTCAGGTTGAAATTAGCTGACCATGACTCTATGAGTAGCGAACATGTTGGAACTACCTCAGGGTTGAATGTTACAAGTGGAAAATCAGGAATTTGGCCATTGGCAGCCAATAAAAATCAGGGATTTGGAAAGCTTCAAAAATTCCCAAGGGGGAAAAACCTAGGCACAAATGCTTTTTGCATATATAGCATATGGGAGGAGGCAGGACGTTGCCTAGTATGCTAGGGAAATAATTATCACGTGTTGTTATGAACATTGTTTTATGAGTGTGAGGCAAGGAGAATTTTTTCGAAAATGAAGGACTATTGCTAAGGATGAGTTCTGGAGTTCACCCTCATGGGTTCATGGTCAGGCTAGGGGGTAAACAAAGCAAGTAGATTGGTTGTTTCGTTCTATGGTTGGGAGGAACTTGGTTGTTCCTTTTATTTTCCCAGTTTTTTGTTCAGATAAGTACTCCTATCTATTGTTTGTTGAATTGTTTTACTATATGATGGCTAAGTGAAATAAAATGATTTGTAGGATGAACCTTGGAAGTTGATTTTTTTATTGAATAAAGTAATAAGGCTACTGGATGTTAGTTGTTTAGGTACAGTTTGAGTTTGTTAACAAAATAAGTACCGAAGATGCTATGTATTAGATTCTATAATTACAATATGATTTTAGTTACCGAATACAGTGACGGAAACCATGGTGTGTCAGTTATGGTAGGTATCTAGGAGATACCTGTAAGTTAAATAAAATATCATTTCAGATCTATTTAAAATCCCTACCAAACATGTGAATCACATACACATAGATGTTCAGTTTTTTTTCAAGTAACATTAGACTGTACAAATGCTAAAGGAAATTTTGGAAGTAAACTTGAGATTTAAATACATATATAGACATATTGTTGTACGTTAAATACACAGGACTGTATTAGATAGGTGATAATACCAGACTGTGCAAGTGTCAAACGAGACTTAGAATAATTATCCATATATGATAGGAATATATATATAGTTGTTGTACAAAATGTTTCATAACTACTTCTACATCTAACTACTCATATAGTAAGGTTATCAGTGCTTGGACACACACACACACACACACACACACACACACATGTGTGTGTGTGTGTGTGTGTGTGTGTGTGTGTGTGTGTTGTACAGAATGTTTCATAACTACTTCTACATCTAACTACTCATACAGTAAGCTTATCAGTGCTTGGACACGTGAGAAATGGAGTAAATCTTTCATTATTATGACTATGCTAATTGTATGAAATTGTACAATTCAATTATTCCACAAACAAAGTCCTTTGTTTTATATACAATAAAACGGGAGCAAAGGCTCATTAAATTAAAATACATAAATTATGTTCCATCTCCCAGAATCAGACCAGTAAGTTAGATAAGTAATCAAACTCTGCAAACATTATGATTCATAACTATGAAACAGTGAGATATTATTAAAAAGGGGGTTTTTTCCCTTCTTGTTCGTTCTATAACAGTTTCAGAAACAAAGAATCAACTATTTATATGAGCCTAAACGAATTTGTCCATGATGATAGCATTCTAGAGAAGAATTGTATCATTTCTTTAGAAACCTAGAGTACACTCTTAAGAGCTGTAAAATGAAACCCGAATACCTTTTCTTACGCATGGCACTATCCTGAATCTAGATATTTTGAAGGTCGAAGTTCCTTCTAGGAAAACATAAATTCATAATTATCAATTGTCCAACAAAAGTTAAATGGGTATATAACATAATTACTAGAGTGAATTACGAAATGAAATTATTACAGAAGTTCACTTAACTTGTGAATTGGGAAAACTAATGTCCTTCTTCCATTCGCCTTATTGTTGAGAAAACGTCCACGGGCCGAAGGGGTGGAGTGGAGCAAAGAATTCTTGATGGGTACCCTCACAACAATAGGGGTCCCATCATTAGATGTGATAACCAACAAAAAAACCAACTGGTTACGCAAATTGTAAAATAGATCGGACATTATTCAATATGTAAAATACTATCTAAGCAAGACAATCAATAACACACGGCATATAATTGCTCCACAGAATGGCAAGTCGAATCACAGAGAGGACTTTGAAATATTGTCCTCATAAGTAATGAAATCACCCAGAATTATTTATAAAGGAAATGAAATCAACACAGGGTAGTTGGGTTTTCCCCTTTGCGAATGAAACTTCGACAAACTAATTCAAAGTTTCCAGAATGATAAAGTTGTATAGAGTAGAGTGTATAGTTCAGAGGCATTTTTTCCCAACTCAAAACTACAGATGAAGTTACGGGATATCAAAACCAATTCTCTTAACATTTACGAATTCCTGATAGAGATACAAAATTCATTTAAGTTACACCTAGTGTTAAGCATGCAGAACCTAAGTTAAACATCATTTAAAAACCCATAGGAAGCATAACTCAATCATAACCAAGGGCATGTTTGAATAGTTAACTTATACCCTAAATCTCCACAGTATTTGACATGAACCACAATTAAGAAAGTTACAGGCCAGATGTCGAAAGAATTTTTTTCGAGACGTAAGAACACTCGATATACATGGTGGATTACCCTATTGTTATTATAGTGCTCTGTTATGAAAATGAGTCATGACAAGCATCGAGAGGCGTATTCATAAAATCAAGAGATTTGATTCAGGAAAAATTAAATAGAGGCAAAGAACCCTATATAGTCTTCACAACTGTTATTTAAAAACTTGAAGAAACGAGATTAACACTTGTATTGTGTAAGGAAAATACCTTCAACCAGAAGTAAGCCTAGTTCCTAATTAGGATTTAACACCCAAGAAAATCCACGACGCAAACAGGCAAACAACAAAATAGACAGTGAGTTATACCAAAGCAACGAGATCTCGAAAAGACACAGGCAAAACATACGTATCAATACTGGATGGGTAACCACAAATGACATAAACAAGTAATCCAGAATACAGTATATTCGATATTTCATTATGACCAAACTAACAAGACAAACATCCTCGCTACTTTTGAATTTTTCGGTCCAGAAACTGCCTACGGGTTTTTTTTTAAACAAATGCAATATCTATCACAGAGTACAAGGGTTTTTGAAAGAATATCGATACAGAGGTTATGGGTGAAGCCACGGAAAACCCTAAATAGTGTCGAATATAATACCAACTTTTAAAATCTATATCCTACCACTGAATTCAGGTTAATAGCACGAACAAAAACTTTGAAGGAACTAGTGCACAATAATCTTTTAGTAACATAGAGAGTTGGATATCAACGACCGAAGGATGCTTACCTCGCATAAGGTGGTTTCCAACTGGGGATTCTCCTAACGTTCCCTTCTCCAGAACGAGCTCAAGTTCACGAGTCTGGCCATGCCACCAAGATGAACAACAATAGAGATATCCTTACAGCGTTTTGCAAACACACAGAGACAGGGAGAAGAATGAAAAAAATCGTTAGTAAACCCTCGAGCGAACAGAGTAATGGTGACGAGTACAAACTGTATCGAGGCCATGTGAACCATGCAAGGTGGCAGATGCACAATGGGCATGGAGGTCGATCGATGGCCGAAGGAGTATTCCATATGATATAATAAATGTCGCAGGTATAGTCATTAAGTCCAAACAATGTTACCTTTGTAGCTTATTTATTCAATATTTATGGGGAAGTATGATGACATACCAGTTAGGGTTTAGTTTTGTATCAGTGTTGTTCTAGTCATGCGATAACTCTTTCCTATCGTCTGGTTAACACTTATTCCAAAGTTAGTTACCTTGGGGTCATTTGACAACAAGAAAACAAACGATTGCCCCTTGTGCTAGTGATAACCACCCTGAGTTAATACTTATGCGCACTAGTGTCATATTACATATAGCTATGTGAAGAAAGAGACACTTGTACCTACGACACATAGTGTGAATGATAACTTTATCATATGGGTCGTTAAAGTGTGATATAATTATACTATGGATTGCATGAATAGGATAGAAGTCCTATACTATATAATTGCTTTGTGCAAATAGAATGGAAGACCAAAGTGGACACATGTCTTAGGTGGTAGATTACACCTTCTCCCTTGTTGAGGATAGAATCAAGATTGTCATGTATAAAATATGTATATTTATATATATGTAACTTACATCTATGTCAAGAAGTGGTAAGAGTAAGCTATGGAAGACAAGGAAGTAGTAGTGCCTTTCTGTGGTAAAGTTAATGAATGCTTGAAAGGTTTCTCTTTTAGACAAATGATCAATTCTGGTAACCCTAATTTTATTTTATTTTTATTTGGTAAATTTGTGGTGCATTACATTAGATATCGGTTAGATAACGTAGAAATTATAATTTTTCCCTCTATTTTGGATTTATCGAGATCACACAGAGCACACAAAAAAGAGCATACACAGACAGGAAAACCCTTTCCAATATTTTCCTGATTTTCCGAGATTGCATTGGGTGCATGGAAAATAGAATACAAAGATCCAAGAGAGTAACAAACTGTAAATAAAAAATAAAATAAACAAAATAAAATCGAAATAATAACTCGTAAAAAATTTAAAAGGGTGTATTCAAGCTTTATACCTTTGGATTTGACTGAAATGGTCGTATCTTGGGAAAGAGAAACCTTTTTGAGTGAAATGAAAATCGTTTTCAACTAAAGAAAGAATTTTGGATCCAATGGAATAGTCGTCTCAGACCATAAATGTAAGAAAAATGGTCGAAACCAAAGATGAGGAAACATAACTTCATGATCTCGATCTACAATGAGAGCGGGTCTTCAGATTCCCTGTGATACCATGTTTGACAACACATGTATTCCAATAGAGGGTGACCGCCTTCATAACCACTCACACAACTAGATCAAATATCAACACACCGATGTTTTCGCATGGTAAAGCCCCTACGGGGAAACATCCATGGCCCCAACCAATGTGGCCACTTGGAGCAATTTATCAATGCAAAAGAAAAATTTAAAGAGAGATTTACAATAGAGTTTCTCACAATCGATCATCAAAAATGATCCTCCATGCTCTTTAAATATATATCATGGACAAATCAAGTTTTAATCCATAGATCAATGTATCCATCAAGATCGAGGAGAATATGAACCATCATATCATTGTATGTCAGGAACATATCGTGATCATTGCAATTCCTAACTACAAATGCATATTAATGAATATTAAAGAAACACACTTTTACCTAACGACACATTATACCAAGTTGATCTTAACTAGCTCCTAAGTGTCTCATTATCCTAACATTGGTCCTGAACTCAATCAATTTCAATGGATTCAAAGCTGGAAAGAGTCTTAGTGAAGCTAGTTGGAACAAGAATCAATACAAAGATATTCATAGTGTTTTCACCTTAGAGGAGGTCATATGGGAGGGAGGTGAAATCCCTACCTTCATTTGATCAGAGAACAAGTTGTCACTGAACCAAAAACTATGAGTTCTTTCCAATCAAACGGAAAGGGGAAAGGTACAGGTCGACACATGAACATTGTACTTTTTATTCTCATTTTGAATTGAAAATGTATTTTTTTTGTTTTGAAAAAGAAGGATGGAAAGATAATATGTTACAATCACCATGCAATGTATGTGCCATGCCTTGAGCCCCTATGATAAGGGCCACAACATTTCACCTACTAATGAGCACGATTGCAAGGAAATATTATATCATTTGGACAATTTTTTTATTATAACAAGCTCTACAGATTTAAGAGAAAAAATTATTTACATGTTGACAAGCACATAATTCAATATTGTGGTACATCCCTTATAGAAATTATTGTAAAATGTTGGTATTAAATTTATAGATGCATGTTGTATTCTATTATTGGGGCATGAGTTTTGAAAACACTAGAGCCCTTCAATTTGATGAATTTTCTAGGAATTCATATCTAATATGCAATTGTTATGTCTAAAAAATATCTTAAACACTTTGTCACAACTTCGATCATTCAATCATTGGTCTATGACAACTTCCAATGTGAAATACCATAAATTATAGAGGTGGTGGCACATGAGTGGAGATTTTCTTGCAACCCCCTAGCACCATTTTAATCCTTGTATATTTCTTGGATAACCATATTATTGAGGAGTTCAAAACTAAGTTTGTCATAGACATTTTGGTTGAGATTCAACAATGTACATAATAAATACACAATTAGTTGGCACTTGAACATGGACATAAATCAGCTCTAAATTTTCATTACCAGTGCTTATAAGAAGAAATAGTTTAAACATCAAGACATATGGGAATTCCATTTTAGTTACCTTGAAATGTTGTTGAATTGAATTTCTTGTTAACATTTTCCTATGGATCCTTTGTATATTTCTTGCAATGAAATGGGCACTCACAGATCTTCAGGAAAGTTGCAAGATATTATAATAAAGAATGCAAAGGATGAAATGGATAACTGAATCATGTTACATGTGTTCATTGGATCTTGGGTTAATTTGTGTCCATCAAGGAATTGAATTTGGGGGGAAAAAAGAAGACTAGATGATTTAAAATCCCATTGGAAAGGTGTAGTAAGGAAATTTAAGAGGAGCCAACATGGTGAAAAAGAGGAGGAGGTGCTCATAGCTCATGTGTATAAGAGCAAGGACATCCTGAAAGAGCGTTTCCAAACAAAAACAAAAAATCCTCAAATTGGAGTAAATTGTAAGGGCTCGTAATTTTATAAGCATTGAATTTTTTTTTTAATTTTGTATTCAAGTATTAAAATATGAATTCCCTAGCTTAAATGGATTCTTAATGTGGCTTATATATTTTATGTCTAGGTTTGTGAATTTTTTATTTTGAAGAATGACATCCCATGGAGAGTATTACCAGTATTTTATGTGTTTTTCATTCACAAATAAGAGAGATACTCTGTGAGGGAAATAATTCCACATCATTGAGGGAAAAATCGTCTAGTTTTATAAGTATTATTACTTTCTTCCAAGTAGTAAAAGGGTAGGAGGAATTGAAGAATACAAGTTACCCACACTTTGTGAAATTGGCTTACCAAATTTAAATCCAACGATAATTGATTGCATACGTACAAATTAGTTCTTAAAATTCAATCTGGTATGCGGGAGAAGGGTGGTGCTTGTGATCATTTTGGTATGCACTTACCATTTTTGGTTTTTGTTGAAGTGTTCAAGGAAGATGACTCGATTTGAATGACTAAGAAGACATATTCTTTCACAAACCCCTATGAAATGTTATTGTGTATCTTATTTTACTTTGGATGGAATACAATATTACATCTTGTGAATGGAGAGAAATTAAAATGTGTGTCAAGTGTAGAGACACTTCATTTTAGGTAATGTTTTACAATTTTTATTTTTCCTTTTCTTTGATTTTCATAATGATTGACATCACTTTATAACTATTTTTCAACCTCTTTGGCTTGTAGATATTAAATACTGAGACAAAATCTTTATGTTTCTTTTAAGTTTCGACGTTTTGGGCAGATGAGGGATAACATGGATTGGATTTTGATGCCAATATACCAAGACAACAATGATGGAACCCATTCTCCTCTGATATGCATTGATGTTTTTAAGGATGGTGCCCATTTCAAAACATTCTCCATGGAATAAAATTGGACTTTGTTTGAATTTAGAAGATACCTTGAATTTGAAGAGGAATCAAACCTTGAAGAAGACTTCTATTTTATTCACAACGGAAGAAGGGTGAGAATTTTATAGTTTATGTATGTTTCTTCATTTTATAAACATAGTTTCTTACTTGCATATTAAATTTTTCCTTTGGGAAGGTTGGTAAAAGACGAGAGAAGAGCATCATGTGCAAAAATTGTGTTGATCTCCATACATTAGAAATTCGAGGAAAATGAGACAAGGTGAATCCTCTCCAACTATACATTAAGAAACTCTTCTGATCTTAGTTGTGATCTCTATATTTTAGAAATAATTTTAAAATTTCATGCTTATTTCTTTTAGCAAGAGACTCATATGATTTTGTTCACTTAGCTTTTTTCACATAATTTGTATTACTTGTTATTCATTACTACATTTCTGGGCCAATATTTGATAAGCCTCAAGTGTTCAATCTTTTTTTAACTCCATATTTTTTCATCACATCTACAGGGAAATAAATGGAGAAGTGGATGGAATTTCAAAGGCCTAGTCTACAGCTACAGAATGGACAATGGAATACTCAAGAGCTCAAGGATAGCCAACATTTTGAATATTTTCATCCCACTTTTTTTTGAGTTTATTTTGGATGGAGGACTATATAGTGTTGTTGATGTATTAGATATTTAGGAGGGTTACTGGTTTATTTTTATTATTTGGATGGAAAATTTTGAAAACGGTTTTGAGAAATATATGTTTATAACTCCAAGTGTTGTTCAGAGACAAGATTTTTGCTCCCTTGTGGAAGCCAACATTTGCAATATTCTAGACTATCAAGAAAATGCCAGAAGGGAAGTTGTTGTTTCCCTCTCTTTTTTGAACATGATAGAAATTTTTAAATTCGTCCATGAAACATAATTTTATCTTAATATGAATAAAATTACGGTTTTTTCCAAGGAAAAGAACATGTATTTTGCTCCAAGATATCTATCTCTTTCTCTAAATTACGAATACATGACATCCTTTATGCATGAAAATCCAATATACATATTCTATATACATCTCAATTTTAGTCCAAGGCAATGTTTACAACTTTTCTACATAGCTTTCATCCTATAGGAACTATAAAAGAAAATACATGCTTCCGCAAACTTCTCAATCTATAACAATGCAACATACTAAAATATCCAAAGTTCCAAGAACTTCTCTACCTAAAATCCTATAGATTTCTAAAGATATAACTACAAATAGAGGTTTCATTATAGAATCTATAAACATGCAATCAAATGTTTTATAATGCGTGGAAAATATTAAATGAAAGGAAATAATCTAAAAAATATCAAACAACTGTTAGTCTCTTCCATGATTTCACCACATCTTATTTCAAATATGATAGAAATCATGTATCATTACAATCACTTTTATTTAATTCATTATATTTTTTTAATTTGTATATCATGTCTATAGGTAACACCCAATACTCATGATCCACCATAACTATTAGTATTAGTTCGCCCATTCAACAAATAATCCGTTTTCAACAAGATTGTTGAACATAGAGTTGAGGGGGGAATATACTGTCATAACATGACATTAAAAGTAAATCAATGAAAGGAAACTTATCTACCAAATCAAAATATAGGATTAAAGGGTGTGAGAATGTCAACATAACAAAATGTAATCATCATATGGTAGGGTTGTTCCAACCTTTTTATTAAATATGTAATTTTAAATTCTCTATGAATTTATACAAACCTCTACACTTCCATATTATATTGAGCTCCCAATGCAAGGAAAAAAAGAGTGACTATGATCAAAACCATCACGGGAGGAGTAAGATCATTTCACTTAGGAAATGTAGTATGGTTATCATGTTAGTGAACAATAGAAGTAGTCTCAATGTTCCAAGGAAAAACATAGCATGTACAAAGAAGGTGAATTTGTTTATGTATAAGCATAGTTCATAAAGGAAGGAAGAGTTTCTCAACTCATTGAACCATGACTAAGGAAGTAAAGTAAGTCCATTTTTCAAGAAAAAAGAGCATAAGAGATCCATTTGAATTTGTTTTCAATTTTAGTGGCTTTATCACAATTTGGTTTTTCAGAAAAGGAAGTGTCATAGCCACATAGGGAGTTCATTTTTGAAGAGTGCCAATGTTCTCAAGGTCAAATAGGGAAATTGTAGTAAGAAGAGTAGTTATAAAAAAGACTCAAGAAATTACAAATTAAACATTGGGGGGAATTCAATTGGAGAGAACCCATAGATACAATTCTTCTATTTAGTAACCCTAATGATGTGGGGATTATCTAGTAGGCCCAGTTGCTTGAATATTGAACCAAATTACAAGGATTTGATGATGATTTATCAATGGATTTTTCCCATGGTTTTAGGAATAATAATACTTTAGAAAATACCATGGATGCATTACCATGATGAGAGGGATAGAGTTTTATGTGGATATAGATACCATTGCAAGGGTGATAGGGATTAATATTGGGTAACCTTATGACAAAAATGATGGACCATGCTAGTATGCCAAGTATAATTTCCTCCTATCATATTAATTTATGAAAGACACCAAGAAATGAGTTGAATTGATGTTATGTTGTTGAAAAAGTGTATTGATTAACAATTTCTTTTCTTGATCTTTATGAGAATGCATCTCAACCTATCTCACCATATTTTGTGTCTCATCTTTTGTCAGTCCCCTAAATGATAGAATTTTTGCTCAACCTTGTCCATTACCAATTGTTGTTCCTTGAGATATTCCTAGCTGGAGAACTATGCCAAGGAATCCAAAATTAATATTTCAATAAATCTTAACTGAAATATTCCAACAACTCAATAAAATTGGATTTTTTATTCTCTCTTCTCATAAATCTTGTGGAACAAACTAAAAAAAACAAAGGGAAAAATAACAAAAACATATTAAGGGCCTTAAGGAACCACATTAAACATACCATACATTTTGGATTTTTAGGGTGAAAGATAAGAGGAATTCAAAATATATTGCAATAATTTGAGCTAAGTTATTCAAAACTTGAATAAATCTTAGCACAAATAGAGGAAAGGCGTAGTAAGAAGTTCAACAGTCAACACAAAGCTAATGTGAAACATTGTGAAACTCAATATCTTAATAATGTTACCTAGAATGCAATGATATGGTAAATAATAATAATTTAAACTATGCAATAACTATAAATAAAAATACTAGGGCTCGTTGTGATAATTTTCAGGTCGTGAAAACATTATCAACATTACATGAGAAATCTGGGCATCATACACAAATCACCACATAAATATTAATTGTAGTGGAAGTTGTACCAAATTTGCAAAAGCTAAAGATTTTATTAATAAAATTAACATCTCAAACAAAGTGATAGCAAAATTATTTGAAACATAATAGGAAATCACAATAACTATTAGTAATTACAGATTGATACAGATTGAATGAACGAATCTTAAAATATTTCCAAACTACAACTCATGATTCTCTTCTTGATTTTCTAGGTTGTTCTCTATGATATTCAATATTCAAGGATGGAAAAACTATCGCTCTCTAGAAAATTGATGATCCCCTGGTCCTCCTTTTCCTTCATATTTATAATCTTTCTAAGAACTTCCCGATCGGTGGGGAAGTGGTTCTAAAATTATATATTGATTATGCTCTTCCCACAAATTTCTGCAACGAAACAAATATAATCAAATTCCAATTGTACTCCTTCTCATATTATCTAGCTCACTTGATCTAATGATGAGGCACCCTATGAAGGAGGGGGGATTTTCTTTATATGATGGAAATATACTTCCATGCGTTTCCTGTTGGATAGGAAAAATTTAAAATTTTCCTTGCTACCATATCTAACTAAGTATATTGATCATAGGATGAGGAAGGGAGTCTTTTGAGTGCCATTTTGACTTCTGATAACAATTAAAAATCTTTTGATAGCTTAGCAATTATAACCTATCCTTTTATTGGTCCTTACATATCTTGAAATCGTTGTACATCATTTATTCGATGAAGAAATAACACATTATAAACCTCTTTAGAAAATAAATTACCATTTTATTCCCAAAATGATGGTATTCCCTTTCGAATTAAAGATCTAAATTAAAAATAACATTGCACAAAGATTGAGTATTGTGTAGAAATTGCTTCTTTGTAAGTACTCTAGAGGCATCCATTATCAATGTAGTTCTATCATTAATCCCTATTGTCTTCAAGTCATCCCAAGATCTCGAATTCAATAATTTAATAACATTATCAACAACTAGAGGCTTGTCACCCAATTGCATCCAAATTTGATTTATGCTCTATTGAGCTTGGGAAGACAAATGTTCTTCATCTTGTAGCACAACAAAATGCTTTTGTTCCTGGGATATTGCTACAATCATCTAGTCCCAATGTATATGTTTAGCTCCAATTAAATATCTCTTACCAATCAATTTACTGTTAGCTTGGTCTAGATACTTCTGTAAATTTGTCTTGGTCTTCTAAGCTTCACTGATGAGCAACTCTCTTTCTTTAATATGGTCCTATAGAATAACGACTTGTTCTTCTTGTGTTAAAATAGTTATCTTCAGTTCTGCTACTTCTACCTCCTTAAAATTTAACTATGATAGAACTTTAGCCAAATCTTCTAAAGCATTTTCTGATGTTACCTTTGATGTCACTTGAGATGAAGAAGGAGGTTTTTTTTATGTAAATTTTATTGGAGTTACTTCACATAAACCTAGGATTTATTTTTCCTAAGTTTTTTTCTTGTTTATTTGTCATTATTCAGTCTCCTATATTTTAGGAAGAATATTCCCCTAGGGAGAATATTCTCTTTAGTTTTCACTTCAGTTTGATCAGTTGAATGGAGTCTAGATGATACATTGGGGTTATCACCATGCAACATTGGGATCATCACCATCTAATGCGCATTATCCTTAGGATCATCACAAGACTAGAGCATTACTCATGATTCCCTGATCTCCTCCTCACTTCACTTTGTTTCAGTGAGTTAACTGAAGACTGATAGACTAGTTAACTCAGACTAGGTGGCAGTTCACTCCCGTAACTGCCTCAGAGACTAGACTAGGTCGCAGTTTACTCCCGTAACTGCTGGTGTGTGTCCAGATCACTCTAGACCACCACTATGGCGCATTATTTACTCTTTTATCCTATATCTATTGTAAATTATTAACTCTTTTAGTGTGGAATACAGTTAATGAGAATTCTTCCATTCTTTCTCTCTTGCTTCTTATTTCTCAATTTCTCTCTGCAAATGTGTGTGGTATTTTCTAGCTAGATCTATTTTGTGTAGGTTCAACACATTTACATGGTAGACGATAGACTGCTAATAAAAATCTACACCAAATTATTTTTGTAGGTATCAAAGATTGAAGAATGCAGAAAAGATGGATTATTCACCAACAATAATTCTCATGCCTCATAAATATTTCGAATGGAAACCAAAAATTATGCTTTAGCTCAGATGTAGAGGCTTGTACCAAATAACTATGGCAACAGAAGTAGAGCCTGATTCCACTGATGAGAAAAATGACTTTCTCAATAGACAAGATATGGCCATAGGATTTATTTGTTTATCTATTTCTCTAGAAATTCTCCGCCAAGTATATGATTTCTCACAAGACTCAAATCCAAATTAGTTATGGACCATATTGGAGATTCTATTTGGGACTAAAGAATATTGTGAAGGCTGCATGAAAAAGGTTGACAAAATAGAGAATGTAGAAAATCCACTGGAATATAAATCATCTCAGTTTGAAGAGCCTTCTACACAAGTATTTCCACAAATTTGTATTCCATTAATTGAATATGATGTCTACTCCATTTTAGATTTGTTTTATGAATTTCATGTGGAAGATATATTGCATGCATATCAGGGATCACATGCATACACGTTTCCATGTGCAATGCATGCATCTTAGGAGACAAAAAGGGAGCAGCGCACATCAGACTCAATTCTAATATTTTATGAGAAACAATTTCAGAAAAAATAAATAAATAAATAGATATTTGAATTCCTCTTGGGAAAATATCCAATTTAAAAATAAAATCGTCTGAAACAGTGTCCAGGAAGTGAAGTTATGATCATTTTAAAATCAACAAAATTTCAGCGTTTTTCTAGAAATGGACGCACGCTTTTCAAAGTTTCATCCAAACTTTATTTGGATCTTCTTCATTACAAGAAGAGAAAGTGGATATGTGTGGACATCTCAATGGTGCATCTACTTCATCATGTCTGTGCAGACATCTACATCTTCAACAAAATCTTCAACGAGTACAAACTTGCAAAGTTGTGAGGTCTTTTTGGAGTGAAGGACAAGGTTGCTTAGCGACTGCT
>JASDQU011507018.1:32580-55412 GCA_032191745.1 Picea mariana
TGTAGTCAGCGAAGCAATCAAATGCGAAAGGATCGACACTGGACGTGGAGTTAAAGGTAGAGTTACCAGATCTTTTCACTTTGTATTTCATGCATGAATGTGGGGTATATTCGGGGTAGTTATAAAAAGTAAGAGGATTTTAGAAGGTTAGATCTGCCTACATGTTGAACCCTAGTGTAGTCCATAGGGGGGTTTTCCTACTATAGCAACATGAGAAGGGTCTTAAGAGACATGAATGGGAGCATAGTCTTCTTCAAGATACACGATGTCCTGCATGATTTGGGAATCCATATTGTCGAAGCCGAAAATAGTTTCCATTGTCGTGTGGGTCAAGGTTTGAGGACATTGAATGCAAATGAATGTTCTGGACGAACTTGGATTTTTTTTAGCAGTAACAAATTGAGTTCACTCCCCAAGTCAATGAGAGTTCTAGGACTATGTTCATTATTAATGGACGGTAACAAAGATTTAACAGAAATTCCAAGAAGGGTTATTGGGAGTATGCTTTCTATGAATATTATGAATTTGAGTGGGACGTCAACGTGGTCATTTCCAGAGAGTGTGGGGCATTTGAAATAGCTAGCATGCCCATCAAATTACTACATGAGTCTATCACAAATCTTGAAAACCTAGAGATCCTTGATCTTAGATGCTCTAGCATCACGAAATTACCAGTCGGCCTCAATAAATTGAAATCTCTAAGGCATCTAGCGATGGATTAATGTTGTCATTTGTTGTATCTACCTTGCAGTTTCTCAAGGCTTACCTCTTTGTGGCATTTGTCGATGTATGGATGCATTGTATGGGGAAATGGTGTGTGCAAGAGATGGACATGATTGTCTTCCATCAACAATTTGGCTAGCTTAAACAACCTCACCAGGCTAGACCTAACAAACAATGGGGACATTATTATTGAAGGCACATTAGGGAATATGATTGAAATGCAAATCCTCTACTTTCATCTCGCAAAGACGGAATCTCTACCAACCGACATAAACAACATGTCAAATTTGAAATGTATGTATATGGAATGCCCTGACTTGGTTAAAATGGAGAGTATTTTTTTTTATTTTCAAAGTATGACTGATCTTACACTATACAAGTATGGTATGGAGGAGCTTCCATATTTGCATAAGCTTAAGCATCGAAGGAAACTAGAAATAATTGAATGCTCTAGATTAAAGAAGCTTCCACGATAATTTGGTGATAAAGGAGCATTTTCTTTATTGGATATATTGTCACTTGTTCGATTGCATGAGTTAAAAGATTTGCCAAAGGTAAAGGAAGGAGCAATGCCATTAATTCAAAAATTTATCCTAGTAGAATGCTCAACAATGAAGATATTTCCAAAGAGTTATTTCAATTTGAAAACACTTCAAACAATAAAAGTTTGTGCTTGCACTTCCATGATAATGGAAAATTTAGGAGAAATTCGAAATTACAATATAGTGTTAGAGGTGAAGACAATGTCTATAGAAGACACCAGAGCCGCAAAACAAAGGTACTCTCGAGTGAGGGAAGGAATGAAAAGTTGGCTTTATGGCTAATATTGGAGAAATGAACATTTCCATTTAAGTATTTGTGCACTTGAATGATTTATGTTGTATGATCATGGCGTCCATCATGTTTTCATGATCGACCGTATATATCATATTGCTATTGGCTCTTGGTCATTCTTGTTGGAAACTCAATAGGTTCATTTCTTCTACACTGTCAATAAGTTGTTTTCTTGACTTGTAAAGTTTCTATGTTGACATGAAATGTAACGGGAGATCTAAACTTCATTTCTTTGATCAAAAGGTACCCGCTTCAAGGGACTCAGAAGTAAGCGATCTTTGTAGGTTCCAATCATGATGGAGACGTTTCAAGTTCCCAAGCTATACTTACACATCGGGAATAAGGAATTGGTAGGTTGATTGTGCATAAATGTTAAAGTAAGTTTAGATTGTTACTGGCTTCACTGTATCAGCTACCTCCTACATCACAATCTGCATGTACATGCATTATTGTTACAAAGAGATAAAGAAAAAGCAAATATGCATGTAAGGCTGATGTAAGTTCCTGGCTTCCACCCTTTGTAATCCGTTGCTACAAAGAGATAAAGTAAAAACAAATCTGCATGTAAGGCTGCTTTAAGTTCCTGGCATCCACCCTTTGGGATCTAGATTTATTTGAGCACCTGTTTCGCACATCTAAATGAAACTAAATAAAATATTACTCCATTCACATTTACATGTTGCACATCTAAATGAAACTACATAAAATATTACTCCATTCGAGTTACATGTTTTTGTGAGATGGGTTGAATTCTAAGAATATTCTTGTAATGTCAAAATGTTGAATCAATTCTTATGTCTAAGAATGATAAAAAACACATTTGAAGTGCAATGGTATTTAGTTTGTCACGAGTCAAATTACATTGACTTTTATTAATCTATCTCGTTATCTTACTATTTTGTTAATATTTTTAATAAAAAAAAAGATGAAAATTAAAAATGAAAAATTTCTTGAATTGAATTTTTGATTGGTCTAAATATTATGGTGGGACTTAATTGTTGAATTTTTGATTGGTGTAAATATTATGGTGGGACTTAATTGTCTCAATGCACACAAGTTTGATAACTCTTTGTCAGATGTAAAAATAATTTCAAAATAATTAATTTGAAAACTTATGATCACATTTTTAATTACTATGGCATCCATCCCTATTCCATCTGTATTGATTTCACTGTCAAGACAATGGTAGACTAGTAGATTGTAGTAGTGGTAACTCATTTCATGTATGGCATAAAATAATTATCCCTTCAGTTAACGAAAAGGCATTTTAAGATCCACTCTTGTTTTTGGACTATCTTTTTTGTGGCCTTTCATCTTTGAAGCATGCAAAAAAAAAAAAATAGCATCAACACCGATAGCAAGAAAATTATGTATTTAATGCTTGTAATCATCTATATCATATTATTTTTAATTGATAACCATTTCTATCAATCTTGTTTTTTATGGGTAATCATTTATATCATATTTTTTTACATTGGTTATTATGCCTAATTATCTTCTTGATTCATATGAAGGTATGCCTACCCCCTTCTGCCTTATAAAATAGTGTAATTTAGTAGTCAATATGGACGGTTCATTATAAGGTCACAGATTTGACAGGGAAAATATGTTAGGGTTTTAGCTCAAGAAGTCAACTCTCGTTTTGTATGAGAAAATTGTATTATGGCTAAGTAAGATGAATAGAAGAGGTCTAGCTCTAAACAAGTTTTCGGTTTTCCAAATTTAAGTTTCTAGGGTAAAATATATGTGTAAATGTATGCATGTCATTCATGAATACTGAGTTTGTTGTTGGGTTATTCCTTGTGACCTTTAATCCTTGTAGCCTTAAAAAAGAAAAATAGAATCTTTTGTTCTATCTATCTATCTTGAAACTCCATTGTTCATCAAGATTCATTGAAATGCAATGCAAGATACATTCAACCATTTTACCAAAATGTTGAGTGGAAACTTAAGCAACTAATTTATGAATATCCAATGATAGATGAACATCAGGATATTCCTTATATATGATTTACTTAGGTAATAAACATTAACCCTTGCTTTGTGCTCTTTCAACACTATTAAATGGGTGTTCTACTGCTCTATAAATCTGCTTATAATGCAAAACTGTTATTCTATGCTCATTTTCAGAAATAATTTAAGTTATAGTATGTATTTGTATTAGAGTGCTTTGGCGTACCTACAATGGATTTGAAGTTGCACTATGTTTGAAGTAAATGAAATCAGTTTTGTTTAGATGAGATAACATGTTGTTCGCAAAGTTTATAACTACTAACTCAAAACAATAGATTATGAAAGACTTACTTCAGACCAATTAAACAAATATGAACATAACTTTGAACATCATTACTCATTCTCTGAAACATCATTTCTAATGGGTGATTTCATATAGTCTAGAAATATTTAACCTCCTCTGAGCTTGTGTTGTTCCTCTCCATTATGCTATGTTTGGAACGTGGATCCCACTTTACCCAGGTAGGCTATGTTCAATGACGACCATTCAAATGCTTGCACTATTATGTAACCTGCCAGCCTTGTGTAGCATATATATTTTTACAGTTTGTAAGTAACCAAAACAACAAACGGAAACTCATCTTGCTTTTCTTTGGAAGTGTCGTAGTTGCGAGATGTATCTTCGAAGTAGATTCAGAATATTCAAACAGAAAATCAAGTGATATCATGAAATTAATCAAATACCCAATAATATTGTGTTAATCTCATGCACAAATTCATTTTTAAAGTTGTAATTTATTTTTGTAAATATTATTATCGTGTCTTTCACTAA
The DNA here is from genome assembly GCA_032191745.1 of Picea mariana. Lineage (NCBI taxonomy): Eukaryota > Viridiplantae > Streptophyta > Pinopsida > Pinales > Pinaceae > Picea > Picea mariana. Next base: position 36,923 of record JASDQU011507018.1, read on the forward strand.
AAAATTATGTAAAGAAGTTTGTGTAAGACGTTAATATGTGTTGATTTTTCAATAAGCAAGGTTACGCATGAATTTCATTTTATTTTTAGTATTTCACCTAACCATAACCAATAATGTTGTAGCAACCAAGATCCCAAGAAGAAACACCATGCACAAGAATACAAGAAGTATCTTGGGAAACCCTTCTCAACAAGGGAAGAAAACCCAACCAAAATCCTTTGCTATATTCTTCAAGAGAAATACCTTCACCACCAATAATACCTAGCACACAAGAGGGTGCTCAAATGCTAGAAGACTAGCGCCCAAGAGAGGTGCACACTTTTCCCAAGAAGGTGTACTTGCTGAAATTTCCAAACTTGTGTGAAAGATATGATTCCTCAATGGGGAATTTACCTTTACTTATACTAACCTGAATATGTCAACATAGATTTCTATTGGCACAACAGGGCCAACCTCACTATCTTATAATATAATTAATATTATCCAGATTAATTATCTTTTACATTAATTACCAATCGCATTAAGGTGGGGTCGACCTGTACCCTTTACATTACAATTAGGGTTACATGCAGGTCTGACTCTTGAACAATATATCAAGGGATCTGATACACCCACTAGTGCAAATCCACTAGGGGCACATCCATAGGGATGCCCATATCTCTGGCTCACTGCATTACACAGAAGAACCACTTCTTCACTAGNGGAGTTTCTCATCAACTCTTCTACTTAGAGGATTCTAATATATCATCTTCATTTCTGTTCTCATGATGATGCACCCAACACTTTGGGATTTCACATGTTCACCTTATGCTTAGCGACATGCACGTCCAACTCTGCAGATCACCTTTTTCACTGTGTTACATAGGAGAATCATCTGGAGTTCTTCTGAACTTTCTGTATGGAGGAGGTCATCTCTACATTCCATCTCTGTCTCAGATAGGAACTGCACACCCTTCTCATGGGCTTTCTCTCAGGTTTGTAAGATGGAGAATGTCTCACATAGCTGTAATGATCCACATCTCACAAGTTTGTAAGCTGGAGAATGCCTCACATAGTTACAATCATCAACACTCCCTCTCAACTAGGTAAGCATTTTCCACTAGGCCAAGTCTCTCACGAAAATACTCGAACTTTGTCTTGGCAAGTGTTTTGGTGAAGATATCTACAATCTGCTCATGTGTAAGAAGGTATTGCATTTGTACTATTTTCCTCTGCATCATATCTCTGATATGATGATGTTTTATCTCAACATGTTTTGATCTATCATGAAACACTCGATTCTCAAAAGATCTTTACACATAGCTATTATTATCATCATAGGATCCATCTGATGATCAGGTAAATCTGTTAGAAGCTTGTGAAGCCATACTGCTTTGCACACTCAATGATACATACTCTTCTTCTATGGTATTCAAGGCCACAGAGATTTCGTTTCCTACTGCATTAGGAAACCATGACAACTTTTATGGTAAGAATACAACCGAATGTTCTCTTTCGGTCCATTGTACTCTATGCTCAATTTGTGTCTACATATCCTGTCAACTAAAGTTCACACTAGGGGCATATCTCAATATATGTTTTATTGCTATCAAGTGAGTCTGTCTCGGTTGGATCATGAATTGTCTAAGTACTTCATTAAAAATCATGAATCAAGACTAGTGTTATCTAGGTACATCAATGGTCCAATCAGCTATGGATCACTTTCGTCTTAATCATCATCATACATTTTTTTCAAATTCATTATTGTGTATTTGCATACTTTCATACTAAACTTCTTTAATATTCCCATTTTATATTTTCCTTGACTCAGGAAAATCTCATTTGCCTAGCTACTTATTTATACTTTACAACATAGGCCTAAACATGGGTAAACCCATGGGCCGACATCCCTTTTCCCATTACATTAACCTAAAACCCTAAAAAGGGCCCCAAAAGTGGGTCGAGATCCCGTGATCTCTGCTTCGCCTAGCGCTCCATCTTTGACAGGGTGTAGATGTCCAAAAATGGTCAAATATGACCAAGTGTTCCTCAAAACTTGGTTAAGGACCAACATGCCCCCAACACTCACCTGTGACTCATCCTGAGTCACTCTGGTCTGATCAACTCCGCTTTGAATGTCTCAATCTTGGCCCGAGTTACTTCGACTTGCTGTAGTGCGACAACCTCCTGCTCAGTGAACTCTTCGATCAGTGCATTGTTTACTGGTCCTTCCATGCATTGTTCTGTGGTGATGACAACTTGTTCAAGCTCGGTTGCCTGGCTCTCAACTTCGGTGAACAGTTGGCATGCTTTCTCTTGGAGTGGTTGAAGTCATTGAGAGACTTCCATCACTTTACTTTGCAGCATGTGTACATGTTGTTGGGCGATGCGTTGCTCTGGAAATAGCTTCATTCTCTCGACTGGGGTCAAGGCCTTCAGTTGCGCCTGTAGCATATCTGCATGCTGCTTTGCTTCTTGGAGTTGTTCTTCTAATGTCTGCAATTATGGGTTCTCTGTGAGGTTCTCATATGTCTGGGCACTTCTAGTGCTCAGCTACTTACATTCCAAAGCCAAGGTTTTTAATCGGCCAACTATGCTACGATCAATTGCTTCCCTCAAATCTCTTACTTCTTGTGGAGTCTCGGGCACGATACGAAGTTCCAGATCTGCGATACACTGCTGAAATTGTTGGATTACTTCTTCAAGTTGTGCCACCTATTGTGGGGCATGTTCTTCAAATTTCACTTCAATGATCGTCACAGAGAGAAGTGCTTTGTGAACTCTTTCCTGTACTTCAAGTTGCTCTACTAGCAACTGGTCCTTGCTCTACTGTGACTATGCTTTTTCCTCCTCCCACTTCGCTTCCAGGGAAATCTTTTCCTGTTCTGCCTTCCTCTGTTGTCCTCTAAGTATGCTCTATACCTGTGTCAAATCCTAGTTGGCTTGTGTTGTGTCTTCGTGAGCTCGTCGAAGGTGAGCTTCGACTTTCTCGGCGATCTGGCATAATTGGGTGGGCTCATCAATTGTTCCTGTTGTTTCAATTGTCATGGGCACTGTAGAAACTGCTTTGATGGACTAGAGTTCCTGCTGCACTTCTTTAAGTTCACCCTTGATCTGGCTGAATACCTCCTCCTACTTCGCTTCTTTCTTTTATGCGATCTCTAGTGAGGCATCAATCAGCACAGCGATCAAGAAATCAAAGTCGTCTTGTGTGAGGGTAGTCTTAAACTTAGTCTGGGTGGCCTTAGCTTTCTTTCGGGATGAGGGATTTGGTGGGGTAATCTTCCTTTCCTTGGAAGTATCCTCCTCCTCTCTAGGCGGAGTAACCTCTCCTTTGTTTTGCTCAACTTCTGTGCCACCTAGTTCTTCACCATTACCTCCCTTAGCAAGTGATATCAAAGTAGTCTTCGAGGATGTGCTATGGATATCTTGAACTGCCACATCCTTCTTAGTATTGTGCGGTCCAGGTGTATCCGGCATAGCTTAAGGGCTATCCATGTTGAAAATATCTGTGGGGTCTGTTGGAAGAAGGAGTTCTGCCAACCATTCCTTAGTAATCTGCTCCAAATCTTCTTCTATCAACTTATAGTGCAACTGGAGTTGTTGTTTGTGCTCATTCGCACGCGCTATGATATAGGTGAAGTGGCAGTCTGCACTGAATTTGATCAAAGGTCTAAACCTATGAAGTGTGTTTGGTGTGATGTGCGATGTAGATTGGATTGTATTCTTCAATTGATTTTAATAAGCGTGGAAGACGACATTGAATTTCCACTACTTGTTCATGTCATTGGAATACAACAACGTACAGAACTTTGTGGCTAGTGGTTTGAAGGGTTCGATCTCTAGAAAAGTGGCACCTTCTGGTAGCTCCCAAGCAATGAAAATGATGAGTATGAGCAACCAACTAAAGTAGAACTCATACCCTCGATCTTGTGCTTGTCTACAGTCAAGCTCTAGCTAATTTATAAGATACTTTTCCCAGTTCATTTGTAGTCCCTCCATGCACTTCCCTGCGAGGTCAACTGCAAATCCGGCCACCTGTGTGGGTTTGTTTTTGCGGACTAACTTCCCTATGATCAGCTGGAAACTAAGGTGAAATGTTGCATTCTCAATGGAGGCTACATTGTAACCTCGCGTGTCCTTCTCTAAATCGCCATACATGTCTTTTATTCATTGGGCAAGAGCGCGATCTGCGGCCTTTCCAGGGTAAAACTCATTCGGTTCAGGGCCCTGCATGCTTAGCCCTATGATCCAATTGATCAGAATCAGATCCACAGTGATGCGACGGTCCAACCATAAGTATCCTCCATGGTAGCAGGACACCAATAATCTAACGCATTCATTTACTTCCTGATGCCTCCCGAAATGAGGAATCTTCATTACATTGAGGAGGGTTGACTGCGCTAGGTTATGGGTCCATTACCGAGGGACAATATTTTGGTTCCTCCCTTTTGTGATAGTTAAGTACTTGTGTGGGGCTAGAATACTGTAAACCTTGCGATCTCCAAGGTTAAAATCACTAAATTTCAGCGCTGTGAGCTTATCCTGGTCAGCATGAACTGTGCGCACCCCTTTCGGGAGGTACACAGTGACCACCGCATAGTCGAAGTCTCTGGGTACAGTGTCTCGATTCACTGTGCCACTTAGTGGTGGGATATACTTAGGCAAGATACTTGGGATCATCTTCATAGTGGCGAAGTCGTTTTCGAGCTTAAATAGTCTTTCTGAAGGAAGTGGGGATGGTCCTGCTCGAGCAGTGGAGGGGAAGATGGAAATGCTCCCAAGAACGATGCCTATACACCTGTAGAAATTCCTCACTCTGACATGACTCTATTAGTCATTAAGTCAATTAAAACTTCTTCAACGATTTTCTCAGCACTGCTAAGCTCATCTGACATACAAACTTGGGTCAGCTAGCTCAGGTGCGAAAGGAATTCAGAGACTATAGTGAATAGTATGGGAACAAGGCAATGATCTCGGGGTGAGTTAATCTCAGGTTTCGTGCTCAAATTATCACTTAGCAAAAATTATTCTCGGTGCGTGGCGTGATGGACTAAGTAGGGAAACTTAGTAACGATTTTCTGGCAATGGTTATGATCCTTCATTAACTCTTGTTCGATCCGTTATGGTGCTTTTCAATGGTTGGATGATGAACCTTATTGCTTTTTTGCTCGTTCGGAGTGGAAGACGAACAGATATATTGGCCCCAACAGCTATATTTCTTCGTCATGGCGAAGTACTTTATGTTGTTGTTCTGATATCTCGGTGAAGTTCCAATTCTACAATTTTTCTGCCTGCGAAGTATCCTCTAGAACCTCTTGTAACCTTACAATATTATCCCTTTTCTTTCTTAACTTTCTAGCCTTCTTCCCAGTGAGCTTCATCTCAGTAATTCTTTTACCATTCTGATGCTTATCTTCTGTGGTCTTAGTTACCTCGCATTGTTGAAATTCTTTCCCAGGGTTCTTGGATAATACTTCTTCTGTATCAAAATTAGGTAACTCAATCTTCTATAGATCCTCTAGTGTTCTCTTAGCCCCGACATCAGAGTTGCTAGTATTAAATATCTGCAAACTATTCTTTTGTTGTTCAATTAAGTGCATGATCCTTCTGGTCATAAAGTCTTTTAACTCTTGCTTCTTTTGTTCCAAAACTTCTTCTTCCTCTTTTCGTCTGGCTTGTTCTCTATCAATCAAAGGTTTTCCTATGAGCATGGTAAACGGGGCACTGTCTTTGACAAATTTAACGAACTCAAAGTATTCCTATGTCAAAGTTTCATTGACATTCATAGGTATCCAAGCAAGCCTTCCACATAGGTTTACTAGCTTTCCTCTGAATAAACTTGTTCCTCCTAGGGAAGGGGTCAAGGCAGGCTTTCCTATAGCTTCCCAAGTTATTTTTGGCATAATGTTCACTTGTGTTTCTTCATCAAGAATACAGTCAATTTCGAAGTCCCATATTCTTGCTTCAACTTGCTCCTTTTCTTTGAAGATCTTTGATAGCCTAACATGTCGGTGATCATTCAAGGTGTCTTTCATCTGTAGCAATATATTTTCTGATTCCTTCTGAGTTTCTACTATTTCTGGATTTGCCTTAGGGTTTTCTTCATTTAGATTCATTCTTTCAAGATTAGCAATCATTCTAGGGCAATCCAACACTTCATGGTCCAAATCTTTGCAACATAGACAACTAGGTCTTCCACCAGGGCATTCCTTAGCAAGATGTCCCGGTCTTCTGCAATTGTAACAGAGGGTTAATCCTCTCTTTTGTTTAAATGTTCCCCAACTTCTTATGTACTGCGCACCAGGATCATGGTAGCTAGCCTGCACAAAACTCTTTCTAGGATCCTGCATCCACTTGTTAGTCCAAACATTCTTTCTATGCATAGGTATAACATATCTATCATTATACTTATCAAATCTATTCATATCAAACTTTCTTTCATTGATTAATGCCCTAGTTTTGAAGCTAGGACAAAATCTATCAAGCATACCTAGATCCATGCTTTAGAAACAAAAAATTTCACTTATCTTACTTCTACAGAGCACAAATCTTTCAGATCCAAAATTTTTTGACTATTCTTACCTTTATTAGAGCACATAGCTTACAGATCTTTCCTCTTTTCTACAGATCTGACTTCTTTCTTTCAAAAATTTCCACTTTTACTTTTCTCAGAGCACAGAGCGTTCAGATCTCGCTTCTTTTCTTCAGATCGGATCTTCCTTTCTTTAGATCTGACCTTATTCCTGGCACAAAGCTTCATAGGTCGAGTAAAAAGTTGTGCACGAGGGCAACATATATCCGCACAGAGCTTTATTTTTCATGAAGTTTCTTCTTCCTCGGTTCCCTGCAATCACAGTTTCAGGCCCCGGCAACGGAACCATTTGTTGGCATAGGGGCAGACCCAGGGTTCAACGCTCAAGAGTGCACCAACAAAGCCCTAACTACTAGCCCTTTAAGTGCTTCCTAACATTATTGTGTTTGAAAGTAACTTAACATGTCAATTGGGTATAGTCGAGTGGTTGGGAGGATTGGTTGTTCGCCTCCCCACCCAGGTTCAAATCAAATCTACTATATTTTTTCAAGTAAATCAAGAAACAAGCCTTAATACCACAAACCTCACGAGATCTAATGTCTACCACATTTGGTTGACCTATTTCCAACTATCCAATTTGCTTTTCTAAAACTTTATTATGAGGATTAATCAAAGTGTTATATTTGGATTAACTAGCATAAATCATTAGGTTGTTATGTTGAATCACTATTAAGCTATATGTAGTTAAGTTAATTGAAAAAGTTAACTTTTGTTTTTGCTATCCATCCTTCTTTTTTCCACCATAAAAAGGTATATCAGATTCTAAATACAATACAAGTTCTAGGCAATTATCATGACAATCTAATTATTGATGAAATCACAAATTTCCATTGTTTAAATTGTAGTTTTGCATGCATACATGGATCCAACACCATGAAAAAACCCTATTCCACAAAAATATTAACATAAATACATTGAATGTTATGTAATTCCCTCTATTAAATGATAGATTCTCAATATTATATTATAAAGTTAGGTTAACCATATTAACAAAATAATAGGATTTATCCACATTGTCGAATTGCTAAACCATTTAACTGATTCTACAGAGATTTTTAACATAATATTACCTCTTCAACAGAGGAAAAATCTCTAATACACATAACTCTTCCCATATTTATGGCTCAGTAGAGTGGTGAAAGACAAAGGGTTGTCACTATTAAAGCAGGGGGATATAGAAAGAGAGAAAATAAGATAATCACAATGCCTAGAATTCCAAAGACTGAAGTTTCCAGAGTAGAATATAGACTCCTCACATTGCCTGATAAATATATAACATAATTATGGATAAACTTCTAGGGATAGCCAAGATAACTATCGAAGTTGGCATGGGGTACTTATGTAGTAGTAGAAGTGCAACAAAATATACTACAAATCAACCATGTTAGTTTGTAGAATTTTAAACAATACAATACTATAGTTGACGAAAAAAAATTATTAGCAGTGAAGAGTTAATAGTAGATGCATGATACTTTCAAAGGAGGCAAAGAGTTGTGATTCAAAACAAAAGAATGTAATGAGTTGTGTGAGAAGTTATTCAATGGGAATGTACCATAAGGAATTACCTCTCAAACTGGGGTGCTCAAGACGCGTTTAATTGTTGATTGGAAATGATTTGCTAGTATAAATTGATCGTATGCAAGAAACATCCCTCGTTACACTTCTCTGAGGTTGATCGTATGAAAGAAGATGATGAAAATGGAAAGGAACTTAAAGGAATCAATAGTCAAAATATAAGAGATTGGAATTTGAAAAAGGAAATTAATCACCCATGCTTAATTAAGAATTTAATAGGCCATATCCTAAACCCTTTAAAGGAAACTATGATATCTACTATGACTAACACATATGACAGAAGAAACGAAAATCCTAAGCCCAATGAAGAGTTACACAAGTAAAGAAGTCCTAGAAGTGTCTTCAGATGAATTATAAAACATCAAAGTAGAAGGGACCAAGTTTCATCACAAGGGAAATGATGAAAAGGAGGGGATTGAGCCTAATAATGAGGATGGAAATGTTAGGATATTAAACATTAGGGGAAGGATTAAGATCATCTTGATATTTGATCTTATGTACTTTATTCATGTGTGTTTCTTAGTGTGCACAAGTGATGTGATGATCATAATTCTATCTTGTACATGAGTGATGTGATGGTCATAGTATTCTCAATATTTTGGATACTTGATCCTCATTGGTTCATATTACTGGTTTGTACACTCTCCCCCCTTGGGAGAAACTATTTAAAAAATCTTTAGGGCCATTATTGTGGGCATCATGGAGTGTTAGCTATTGAAAATAACATTAAATCTTTTCTTTTGCAAAGTAGAGTTTTCATCCCCGTGACGGTTTCTCCATTATAATTTTTTGTGTCTTGATCTTTGATATGTTTTGTGAGTTAATACTTGAGGTGTTCAACCTTGTGATCATAGCCCACCTATTTTCTAACATGGTACTAGATCACATTTGAGATTAGATCTACTTGTGATTAAGATTTAGGTACCTTTCAACAAGCAAGAAGGCATTGTTTTTCCATGTGTAAGTTTTTTTCTTCATTTGCATGGTTTGGCCTTCCATCAATCTTCTACATTTGAAGAGATTTAGATTTTTCTAGATGTATCTGAAATCACACTCATGAAAATCTCAAATTTAACACTTGAAGGTTCAAGATTGCTTGTTTGTTTTGCTAAAATTCGAGATCTTGTGCAGTGGTTTTGATCCTGCCATTACATCCAAAACTATCATTGATTTGGAATGCCTCATCATCTAATTTCTCATCTATTTTGGTACTTTCTGAGTGGAAAAATTAGAGCTATTGACTTGTAGGATCCATTTTAGGGGCAGGTATTGCTTTGGATATTTGGGGTCTAGAACCATTTGCAACCTATCTGAGACCATAAATATCTATTTGGGTCAAAACTTTGTGAGCATATCTCTCAACCTCTCAATGTTTTTTTACACTTCGAGAAATTTTTGATGATGCAAAATTCACCTAAATTAGAGTTCATATGCAAAATTTATGCCTCCTTCAAGTTGACCTATTTGTTGAGCACCATGGTACTAAGTGGATGCCACATCGGCTTCCATTACTCACATGTGTGGAGATAATCACATGTGGAGTTTCAAGAATATTCTAGAGGGTCCAAAACCCTAACTTAATTGAGGGTTGGGCATGCGAAAACCTTAACCCTATATGACTATTGGGCTATGTTAAATATTGGGCCACCAGGAAAGGTAGGGGCTCCATTCTTATTGTATTGAGTATTGTTCTATAGGAAATTGGAGCATTGAGAGTGGGATATTGAGGGAGATCAAAGGAATAAGGAGATCTTATAGTAGCCATATTGGCCATAGTGTCCATGAAATCTCCATAGTGAGTTCCCCTTTCTTTGTATTCATATTTCATAATTGATAAGAAAAGAGCATAGCATAGGCCTCACCTTATAGATAGATTTTTTCCATATTGGGTTTTTCCAAGGTACATCTTATGTTCATTGTGTGGATGGTGTGTCATTTCTTGTCTTTTTCATTTCAATTTTTTCTAGATTGTTTAAATATTTTCTATGTTAAAGTTAGAAATATTAAGTTTGCAATCTTCAGTAGAATACTGCATAGTAAAAATATTACAGAACATTATAATATTTGTTGTGACTAATTGTTCCAATGGCATATCCAAGGTAGTTTACATATTATATTGGTATCCGATAAATTTTTCTTTGGTGTTTGTGGGAAGTTTCAAGATCCAAGAATTGATGTAAAGTATGAAATCCCTAGATATGGTGAATGAGTACAATAATGTTCCATGGGATGACTCAAAAGAGATATTTTCAAATATAGAAGAACAAGTTGTTGGCATCTCTCACAACATGGCTTAAGATAACACAATTTGACATCTTTAAATTTATGTAAGAAGTAATCAACTAAAGGATCAAGTATCCCTTTTCTCCCCAAACCCTGCCAACTTCTAGTGAAGTTTAAGTCACCACCCAATATTACATTTTCATTTTTTAAATAGTCATGTAGAAACCTATTGTCCCATTAATCTCTTCTATTTAGCTAACGACCATGGAAATTAAAGGTAAAAAATGTCTGCCCCAAATCGAAAGACTGCAAGTCATTCCTAATAGTAGACTGTAATAGGTTATAAATCCTCAACCTACATGTTTTATTCCATCCTATGATGATCCCCTAGACTTTCCACTGGAATCTAGGACAAAAAACTCCCATCCTATCAAAATGCATTGCAAAATATCTATAGGTGAGCTTCCCAAAATTATAGTTTCCTACAAGCATAAACATCTGGATTATAAAAAATAACCAACCTATGGTTTGTACTTTTTCTATGGTCAATGCTTAGCCTAGGGATATTTGAGGATAAGATGAGCATTGTTTGACCCTTTTGAGGTTTGCTATTTCTCCAAGGGCCCTAAATGTTGCCATTTGCTTCACAATTGTTGCCTCTCTCTCAACCTTTTTCTTTTCTAGAATAATATATGATTTCCTTTCTTCGGTTGTGCCAATCACAAAGTTCCCTCCATCCAGCTAGATTCCCCTTGCTACTTCTCTATCATGAGAGTCATAAATAAATTGTTTACATGATCTTGTGGTACCTTTTTTCACTTTTTCCATCAAAGGATTTTTATGGAGTGGAAGGGATACTAGAAACTCTTTCGATGATGAGGCCCTCCTGACATACCTCAATACATTCAGTCTACTTAGAAGAATCTATATCTTCCTTATCCATTCTCAATTTCGTTAGCAAGTAAATTCCATATTGATCTTGTGATGTAATAGAAGAGGGAGGAAGGCCTAGTCCATTATGAAGAGTGCATTCCTTTTTGGCCATACAAGAACCAATAGACCCTAGTAGACCCTAATTTAGAACTACTTCTCCTTCCATGCATCAACACATGAAGAGGATTAGAATTTGATTTATCCCTAAAACTAATATCCCCCTTCCCACAAACATCCTTCAATTTGGGAAGTGTACTATTAGTTGGTTGTTCATGTCATCCCTTAGATTTAGGTGAGGGGAAATTGAGCCAAAATTTGAGATTTTCTCACCATCACTTGATAGCTTTATTTTGACATCACCCCCACTATGGGAAATGAGATAATATTGAGGGTTTGAGAATGAATCTCCTCACCTACCACTTCCAAGATTACTTAATCTCCTTAATGGGATTTCTTACGTGAGATAACCATGTTAGCCATAGAGATGCTATAAAAACGAGATATTTTGGTAATCCAAAGTTTTCCTATGATTCCATTTTCCATAAATAATGTCCATCAACTCTAGAATCCCTCACCTTAGTTCCATTTCAATACATAGTCTTGTCACTACCCCAATCAATTTGGAGAAAAATCAATCTTTAAAACACAAAAGGGTTGCAATTGAGTTTCTAATGTTTCTAAGTTGTTCTTCATCCCACAATTTAATAAATCCCTAGAAGTTTGACCCATCATTCTTGTTTACCAACTCAACTCATGGCTCCCAAACCTTCAAAGACAAATTTTTTTTTTTTCCAAAACCAATATTTTTTCAAAGTACTCTCTTGGTACTTCTCATGGCTAAATACAAAAGTGATCTATCCCTTGTATTTTATATGAAAAGATGGAACATAGCCCAAAATAGGTTTCCAATTCACGACTAACCACTAATTTAATGACCCCACTGATATACAATATCCATGGAATTTTCCGACCATAGCCAACCTCTATAAAGTGGTGATCTTTGGTGGCATTACACCTTCTCCTACTTTGAAATGAGGTCATTCTTCATAGACGTTTACCACTTTCACATTTATTCGACCCTATTTAGAATTATGCATCTCCTTCTCCCTCCTCGACATCACTTTCTTCTTATAAAAAAAAACTACCTGTAGGTCCAACTCAGAGTTCTTCTTCTTAAAAACCCAATGGTTTCACAATTTTAATGAAGTAACCTTCCACTTTTTTGTAGGAATGAAATAAACTCTACCTTGAATCAATATCTTAAAATTTCAAGAATTCCCATATGAAGATATAATATATGCAATCCCCATATTTGGAAAAGGAGGCCATCATGCAAGGTATTGTTCTTCAGACATATCAACAATTGTATAAGAAGATAAAACAACATGTTATCTCTTGTTCTGTTTCCAACATTGGATTTTCACTATCCTAACATATCTTGGAACAAGGATTTCCATTGTGAATGGATGATGACCTCATCTTGATATGCCAATTTGGAATCCTAGGCTGGGTAGGCCCACCTCCCCTGCAACCAGTGGCATTCCATATTTTATGGACTCATCCCACCTCTCCTACTTTGAAATGAGGTCACTCTTCATAGACCTTTACCACTTTCACATTTCTTCAACCCTATTTAGAAGTATGCATCTCTTTCTCCCTCCTCAACTTCACTTTATTCTTATAAAAAAACTACTTGTAGGTCCAACTCGGAGTTCTTCTTCTAAAAAACCCAATGGTTTCACAGTTTTAATGAAGTAACCTTCCACTTATTTGTAGAAATGAAATAAACTCTACCTCGAATCAATATCTTAAAACTTCAATAATTCCCATATGAAGATATAATAGATGCAATCCCCATATTTGGAAAAGGAGGCCATCATGCATGGTATTATTCTTCAGACATATCAACAATTGCATAAGAAGAAGATAAAACAACATGTTCTCTTCGGAGAGTTGGAACACTGCAAAGGCCGGAGTCCCGAAGTTCTGAATCCTCGAAGTGAACGAGAACTGTCCACTAAATTGAAGATCACGTCATGGTCATCGATTTGTTTGAAACCTCGAGACAAGCCAAGATCGTCCATCTATGGAAGAAAGAATATCAACCATCCGATCTACTTTGGCGAAATGCACTCTAGAAGGTTGAATGATTGCAAAGACCCGAAGTCTCGAAGGCCGAAATAAATCTGGACCATTGATCTAAGATCTGATCACAATCGTTGGATTAAGGATTCATATGAACCTACGAATAGGAGGAGGACATGTTCCACGTTAGGAGATCCACGTCAACAAGACCACGTCAATAAGGACATGTGGCACAATCATATGGTGACAAGTTTCTAGGTCTAGTTGGCACTTTAGGTTACGTAAGCCACGAATCTAGGTGACACATGGCAGCCACTCAGCCAGTGCTAGGTCAACAATTAATTCAACAAGTTACGTCGCTCTGGGAGTTTTTACTTTGGGGAAAACCAATAACTACCCAAAGTGTCGAAGGCCAAAGTCAATTCTAACCGTTGATCTCAGATCCTCTATATTCTCACATGACCGTTAGATCAAAACGTAGTGGAAAGATGATGTAAGCACTTCCATGTTGAGCACTTCGGCATTGACCAACTTCGGTGGAAATTGGAACAACAACTACCTGGACCTCCGAACCCCCGAAGTCCCGAAGTAAATAGTGGTTGTCCATCTCAACCTTTGATTAATTCATAGCCATTGGATTAAGTAGTGGAAGGACAATGTAAGGATGAAATCTAGACCATTGATTTGGTTCCAGAAATCATGATAACCATTAGATCAATCCTTGTTATAGCTAACTACTTCAGGCAGTTGAAACTCCAGAAGATTGGATGAGAGAAAACACCTGAAGGCTAACATCCAGAGGACTAGGTTCTATCCCCCGGTCATGGGTTACGAACACATAAATCCATGTAGCGCTAGGAACATTGCTTAAATTAATAAGCTTGTGGTTTATGCATATGGTCACATGTAAATGGTTTGAAGGAAGCACCTCTGTAGAATTCCATTTTTGCAATATTTGCAGATACATGGAATTGAGTTAAAAGAAATCACTCCATACATGTGATCGATTTATGAAAAGAAATCTCACTAAATTAAAAAGATTTAACAATAATGTTTGAATAATAATAGAGATTATTGTTAATTTAAAATGAAGAGGTGTGATGGTCCAAACAAAGGGACTCAATACTTCATATCTCACACCAGTTGGAAGATTATATAAACAAGGAAGAATGGTGAGAATAAAGTGCTCTGCAGTCCAAATCAGAAGATCAAAACAGAAGAAGAGTCCAAGAAGAAGAACTCATGATTCTTATGCAGTGAGAGTGGAAGGGAGGAGCACATAAGGATTCATATCCTTTACTAAGTAAAGATAAGGGAGTTTGTGCTTCCTAGGGTTGGTGCCCTAAATATAAGGGAGTTGGATATTCCTAGGGTTAGTGCCCTAAAGACAAGGGAGTTGGTGATTCCTAGGGTTGGTGCCCTAAAGATAAGGGAGTTGGTGCTTCCTAGGGTTCGTTCCCTAAAGATCAGGGTGTTGGTGCTTCCTAGGGTTGGTGCCCTAAAAACAAGGGAGTTGGTGCTTCCTAGGGTTGGTGCCCTAAAGATAAGGGAGTTGGTGCTTCCTAGGGTTGGTACCTTGAAGAAGGGGATTGGTGTCTCCTAGAGTTGGTGTTCTAAAAGGATTTGTGTCCTTCACTATTTCTTTATAAAACCTTGTAATTTATATTAATTATATATTTATAATTGATTTTAAATATAATTCCATTGTTGATCTATTGTGGTAAATAATAAAATATCAAAGTAAATGCTAATTGTTGAAAAAGGGAAATATTGATTCAGCCACCCCTCTTAGTATTTCCAATAGAAACCTCCTTTTACAATATATCCAATTCAAAATATAATATGAGATGAGATAAGATGATCCTAAGACTATCTCTCCTTGGTATATATATAATAGACAAAGGCTACAATTATAATGAAAGGGTGTGATGAAGGGGTTCAGAGCCTACACACAAATATAACACAATAAATGTAATAATTCAATAAGGGGTTTTATACATAATATGGGCTTTGCTAGGGATTAACACAATGGAGAAATGCTTGAATGGGGATATGGTGCATTTAATAGAGCACATCAATCCTCTAAATGATATTACAAGAAGAAAAAAAAGGGAAAGTATCATACTTTCAAATCTAGATGGGTTTGTGATAAAATAAATATTCTAAGATGTATCATCTGAAGCAATGCCAAAAATTTCCCTATTTGAAGAAACACATAACCCCTTCAAAAAAGGTAGTCTACTACAATTTCCAAAAGTCTAAGCATTGGGCAAATGAGTGTCCACACAAAAAGAAAAATCCCAAATTGTTAGCCTTATTTACAGAAGATCTCAAACCATAATGGTAGGATCTATGTTTCTATTCTCCTTCAGACTGTTCAGAAGGAGAAATCCACTATATGGACCCTTCAAAATTCTCTGACATTGATTCCATGACTAATTCTTATTCATAATTTAGTGATTTGGGGTACAATACTCCACCCGATCCACTAAATTGGGGGGTAGATAGCCAACCTCAATATGATTTATGCTTGATGACCACTAAATATCTATAATCAAGACTTTAATAAATTGAAAAAGCACTTGAAGAAACACCGATCTGGCAATATGTGATCATACAAGAGCTCAAACAAGAAAGAGATGCTTTACTCAAAAGACTAGCTAGGCCTCCAATAATAAAATAACATAAGAAGTTTCTACATCCTTCTTACAAGGCCAATTCTAGTTACTACTCTCCTATTGAGCTCTATACACAACATCTTTATAGTCATAAATACAGACAACAATTTAGGCAAGACAAAGAGGCAATGTTATTGATGCAAATCAAATAAAAATAGACCATAAGAAGATTAGGAATAGAAAAAATCAAAGAATTGAAAGGGATTCTTAAAACTGTGAGGACAGAAGCTTATAACTCATCAAATGAAGAATATTTAAAGCTTGTTTTAGAAATCGAATAGATTCCACCTTCTAGAATATGATACAAGAAGAAGAAACAATGACCAAACAAGAACTAGAAAGAAATGAATGACCCCCAAAAATCCAAGTTTTCATAGGTATGAGGTTCTTTATTAAGGTATGGTTTAGTCCTACTAAACATGCTCCTTATCCACTAGACTCTTTCTTAGATTATGGTTGTCAATCAAAATTTTTAATAAGGAAAGCAATCCCTGAATATTATTGGCATTAGACTTCTCAAAGTGGAATATCCATAGATGGTTCATCTATAGAAATATTTGGATAAACAAAATATTTTCCTCTCCAAATAAATAATCAATCATTCAAACAATCATTTCATGGATTGGATAGTATTAGATATGACTGTATTTTAGGTGTTAGTTTCATGCAACTAATATCTCCTTTTACCTTGGATCCAAAATAGAAGGTAATGAAGATGTACATAAATGATCATGTTGTAAATACTTCTTTGTATATTGAAGGTGTGCATAAAACTAAAGATGCATATAGTAGGAAATATGTGCAACCACCTATCCTTGCATTAGAATTGAATGAAATGGAAATAATTGCTTGTTTTGCTTTGTCCCATCAGGAAGTCTTAAATCCTATACAAGTAAGACTTATGAAATATTGCACTTATGATTCTCTTAATGCCTCCTGGAATAGAGAGAATTATTTTCTATCTCTCCCACACGATCCTTTGACAAAAATATCTCCACAAAAGGCCTCTACTTCTCTTATGTGCCCCTCTGAGATTGAGAATTTCCAAGAAGAAATTCAAGACCTATTGAAAAAAGGATTGATAGAACCTTCAAAAAGTGCATGGGCACGTAGAGGGTTTTATGTGAATAAACAATCTGAACAAAAGAGAGGAAAAATGAGACTGGTAGTGAAATATTATAATCCTCTAAACAAAGCTTTAAATCCTATTAGGTACCCTCTGTCGAATAAGGTATCATTGCTTTAGAGAATAAAAGGAAAAATGATTTTAAGTAAATTTGATCTCAAATTTGGTTTCTACAAAATAGGGATCATACTAGAATATCGCCACAAAACAACTTTTGTGGTTCCACATGGCTATTATCAATGGAAAGCGATGCCATTTGGATTGAAACATTTTCCTTGGGAATTACAAAAGAGAATGGAAGACATGTTAAGAGAATATTCATGGTTGATCATCTATATAGATGATATTTTGGCATGGTCAAGAAATCTCTAGGAGCATTTGGAACATTTGCAGAAATTCTATGAAATTGTTTTCGAGCATGGGTTAGTTTTGTCCACCTTAAAAAATAGAAATTAGGAAAATATAAATAGAATTTATTGGCTTTCAGATTAGTAAAGGACAAATCTTGTTGCAAGAACACATTTTAAAGAACTTTAATCAATTTCCAGAGATTATCTAAAAAAAAACCAGTTGCGGATATTTTTGGGAAGTCTAAACTATGTCAAACCATTTTATAAAGGGCACCCTAAGGCTATTTTTGTATTGCAGCACATGCTAAAGAAGTCACCACCACCATGGACTACTACGATGACTAAAACAATCAAAAGGATTAAAGAAAAAGTAAAAAGAACTTCCTTCTTTGACACTCCCTTTTGAACAAGGTTTGTATATTATTGAAATAGATGCTTCTAATCATGCATGGGGAGGAGTATTAATAGAGAAAATTAAAGGTAGGGAAGAGATTTGTGGGTATGTGTTAAGAACCAAATATCAATATAGCATAGAAAAACCTCAGAATAAGTACTCAACGCCTTGAAAAAGAGAGAATTCCAGATAATAAGCCTCTTCAAGGGGGCAACCTTCTTTTACCCCACATAAATGTTCAAGTACAAGATGATTCCAAATGAAAATGTCTCCTTCGTATATAAAGGAGACTAGGAGGTATAATTACAACTAATGGAATAAAGCCTACATAAACAAAATAACATTACTAATGTAATATGCCCCAATTAAGGGGTAATGAACCAATATTAAGACTTAACATGCCCCTCCCCTTGAGACAAGTGTTGTCCACAACACTTGAGTAAATTTGGATGCTTCTGTATAAAAGACTCATCTTCCCAAGTGGAATCTTCAGCCGATAGTTTCCTCCATTTAATGAGATACTCTGAAATGGGTATATTCCTCAGCTGGCAA
>JASDQU011507023.1:3100-13966 GCA_032191745.1 Picea mariana
GAACGTCATGAAGATTCTCCACTTCGGAAGACACCAGGAGGTGAATGCATGTGTCAAGTTGTTGTTGTCTTGTTACCATGGCAATTATTTGTGGCTAAACTACCATATAAAGGTTTATCTAATGTTGATCAATCGGATCACAAGCTTGGGTATGAAAGGACCTGATCCACAGGAGTCTTACCATGGAAAAGCCATGGATCATGCTCTAGCACAGAAGATCCAGGACACTTATGGCAATGTTGAGAAGGGAACGCGAGGCTACAAGGTAGATTCTATTCAGAGTGGCGCAGTGTGCATCACTTGTCAGTTGATTGCAGGGAAGTTAGTAAGAAAGAACCGACCTACCCAAGTCACTGATTTTGTAGTCGACCTCGCAGGAAAGTGCACGAAAGGCCTTCAGATGAACTGGGTGAAGTACTTGGTGAACCAGTTGGAACTCGACTGCAGAGAAGCACATGATCAAGGATATGAAGTTCATTTCAACTAGCTCTTGATCCTTATATCTTTTATTGCCTGGGAGATGTCAGAAGGTACGACCTTCCCGGACATCGAGCCTTTTGAACTGCTGGCCACAAAGTTCAGTACACTATGGTATTCATGCAACATGAATAAACAGTGGCAGTCAAATGTTTCTTTTCATACCTACTACAATCAGCTGAAGATATACGTCCAGTCCGAGCCTCGCATGACTCCAAACACTCTACACTGGTTCTAGCCTTTGATGAAGTTCAGCGCAGATCGACATTTTATTTACATCACAGCGTGCGCCGACAAACACAAGCAACAACTTCAATCCTACTATAAGCTGATAGAGGAGGACTTGGAGGAGATCACTAAGGACTAGTCGACGGATCTCCTTATTTCAGAAGTCCCTTTGGAAATATCTGACATCGACATCCCATAAACTGTGCCGGATACACCCAGACCTAGCAAAACAAAGAAGACCGAAGAGGTCCAAGAGATAGATAGCACATCCGTGGATACTACTTCCATATCCCCAGAGAAAGGAGGTGATGGAGAAGAGTTGAATGACAAATAAATTGAACAGAAGCAAGGATACAAGGTTGATCCCCTGAAGAAGAGGAAATTTTTGCCTCCAAAACCTTCCTCCTGGAAGAAATCGAAGTCCACTATGACCAAGATGCAGACTGTCCTCACCTCCGATGACTTCAAATTCCTCATAGCAGCCCTGGAAGATGCTTCACTGCAAATAGTAGAGAAACAAGAAGCAAAGCAAGAGGATATGTATGATCGAATTGAGACTAAACTCTGAGGGGTACATCAAGCCCTATAGTCCAGCCACACAGTCTACACTACGTCGGGAGAACCAGAATTGGGAGATGCGCCAGCCCAACTCCACCACCTATCTGATACAGTCAAAGCTCACCTTCGACAAGCACAAGAAGAAATAGAGCAAGCCACCCAGGCTTTGACACAAGTACAAGGAGTATTCGTAGAGAAACGTAGTGCTGTAAAACAAGAAAATATTTCTCTCCAAGCAAAGTTTGATGAAGAAAAATCACAGATACAACAAGAAAAGGAACAGTTGCTCGCGGAGAAAATCGAAGTTAAAGAAGTGGTCAACAGAGCACTTCACTCTGTGACAGTCTTAGAAATCAAGGCAGAAGACTGAGTTACACAACAGCTGAACCAGCTCATAGAAGCCATCCAACAGCTACAACAATGCATAGCATATTTGGAGCTACGCACTGTACCTAAGACCCCACAAGATGTAAGAGACCAAAAAGAAGAAACTGCCTAGAGCACAGTTCAAAGGCTAAAGGCTCTTACCCTGTAATGTAAGAAAATTACCGATCGTAGTTCCCATACCTATGAACAAATCACAGAGAACCCAGAATTGAAGGCACTGGAGTTGCAGCTCCAAGAGGCAAAGTATCAAGCCGAAAAGATACAGGCACAACTGAAGTCCCTATCAGTTGTGGAAATAATGAAGCGCTTCTAAGAGAAACGCACTACACAACAGAAAATCCATACTATCCAGAGCATATTTATGGAAGTAACTCAAAAACTCCAACCTGTACAAGACAAGTTCTATCAATTGTTTACAAAGATAGAAGTCCAAGGAGTAGAGCTAGAGCAGGTTGTTACTACAGCTGAAGAGTGTCTGGAGGGACCTATCAATGATGTAGTCATCCAAGAGTTCTTTGAATAGGAGGTCATATCACAACAGAAAGTCAAAGTAGCTTGAGCTAAGCTCAAGGTGTTTGAAGTAGAACTAGTCAGACCA
Organism: Picea mariana; assembly: GCA_032191745.1. Classification (NCBI taxonomy): domain Eukaryota; kingdom Viridiplantae; phylum Streptophyta; class Pinopsida; order Pinales; family Pinaceae; genus Picea; species Picea mariana. The sequence goes on from JASDQU011507023.1 coordinate 5,349, forward strand.
GAGTGACCCGAGACAAGTCACAGGTGAGTGTTGGGGGCCTGTTGGCCCTTGACCAAGTTTTCAGAGATCCTTGGTCAATTTTGACCTATTTTGGGACTTCGACAGCCTGTCGAAGACGGAGCGCAATACAAAGCAGAGATTGCGGGATATCGACCCCTTTTTGGGTCCTTTTTGGTGATTTGGGATTATGTAACGGGTATAGGATGTCGACCCATGGGTTTACCCATGTTTAGGCCTATTTTGTAACGTATATATAAGTAGCTAGGTGACATAAGTAGGGGGGTCAATAAGCTAAGTGAAAAAGTGAAAGTATGGTTTGTAGATGCTCTGTGCATACTGTGAGAACTTGTAGAGCTAAGTGCAAGTGGTTGTAACAGACTGTGAAAGGCTTTGTGCTCAACCTAGCTCGGAGAAGGAGGATCTGGCGAGGTGCGCGTAGATCTCCTGTCCTATGTGAAGTAGGGTTTTTGTGGCTTTGTTCATGTAGATGACTAATTGAAGCTAAGAAATAAGAAGAGTTGGTGGACGTATCCCCAGGATGGGTGTGAACCACCTAAATACTTTGTTATTCTGCTATGTGCGATGTTCTGATGTATTTATGTGTTATCTATTAAGTGCTTGATATAGATAGATAGATAGATTTTTTTATGCTTTGTTCTTATGATGAATCTAGATGTTAGATCTGATATAGGTGAATGTGCTTAGCGCTTGAATCTGCTAGATATGATCCATTTATATATGCTAAGTGCTTAAATACATTAGATCAGGGTGAATTTTTTGATGCTCTGTTTTATTTGTAGAGTAGATATTGGTTAAACAATGATGAACTAATGGTGCTAAGTGCTCTATTAAGTATTATAATCACATATCTGTGTCCTAGCTAAGGTTGTAGACAACTGAGTCCTGCAACCACCCCTACCTCTACCTTGGGTGAGACTTCATCTTCTTTACAGGTGTTGCCGAAAGGGCCGATAGTTAGGGTTTTTTTGGTGCGTTGTTGTAGCGCTGAACCCTGGGTCTACCCATGTGCCAACATGGACCAATAGATTAATTTATTTTTCATTGATTGAGGGGTTGCTTATATTTAGGGAATTAGTCACTGCTCTGAGGAATAATTCCATCCATGTTCTTTTTGTGTTAAATATTTTTCTTGACCTTGAATTGATGTTGTGTTAAATATAGTCTCTTAATTTTTTTACTTTAATCCCTTTAAAAGACTTAAATCTAGACTCGTAAGTTTCTACGTTATCCCCTTTAAAAGAGTTGCACATATCCCCTTTGAAACCTTAACCCTAAATGTCTCCCCTTCGAAGGCCTCATGCCCTAACCCTAAACTATGTATTTAAACAATAAAACCCTAACCCTAAATCTCTCTTGAATTAGTATCCCATATATCTTTACCATATATCTAATCCAAACAATTTTCAATAAAGTCTTATAAATAACTCATTTTCAATAAAGTCCTATGCAGAACTCTTGTTGGATATGTTCAACTATTTGGAACATTAAAATAGAATCAAGAAAGATTATGTGTTATGAATTCTATCATACAGCCTAGACTAACCTCTCATCTTCAGCTAAAAAAAATTGAAAACAAATCTCTTTTGGTTGTCTTCCATTGGAATTTGAAACCCAATATATATAATAAATTTTCCTTCATCTGAAATTGAAAATTCATATAAGAGTTAATTTCATTGTTTTTATTGGTACCCCAAGATGGGGTGTCATTCAACTCACCTAAAAATGTGGCTAGCATGGTGGAGTCGACGCCTAGCCTAAGAATATCGGTGGCTTCATTTTCCTAGCTTATCATCATGCCTATCCATTTTCCCGTCATTCGATCCACTACATATCTTCATGTAGATGTACTTCCACGGGATCGAGAGGCTAGAAACATTGATGAAGAGGAGTGTTGGGAGGCTTGTATTGAAAGCTAGTTCATTGCTAACGGAGAAAATGGTACAAGGTCTATACCCTTTAATCGATGGAGTATCAAAGAAAATTATGGTGAGGTTAGATCGACCGTTGAGGGTGATATACTACATGAGACAGTGGATACGCCCACCACCCCACATAATGAAGACATTTATGGCTAGAATGAAGCATGAAATTTGGGTATGACTAATGGAGGGAGGAATTACAGACCATGGGTGGATAAATAGAGTCTATGGCTCCACTATGGACACTTCTCATCTCTAGTATGTTTGGATTTTTTTTGGTTTTTCAAATAGTTCACTTGGTTCTTTAGTCTCTTTGGTTTATTTCATTATGGATCCCCGAGGTTGTAATCCTCGCTCCTCCTCTATGGTTTTGTTGCATTCTTCCAAGGAAAAAATGGAAGATGCAGGATTTTATGAGGATTTTGTGCCTGATGAGGATAAGGCAACAATTCAAGCTTTGGAATATGAGGTTCGTCTATTGTGGGAATTCAAATATGAGGAGGAGGTGGAGAATTAGGTGGGAGGAAAAATTCATGATCTTGGTTGCACTAGGACTTGAAATTAAAAATTCCTTTTCATTTTGGAGTTGTATTGGCATACAAAAACTATGGTAGCCCTAGGTATGCTTCCAAAGCATGAGGACTTCCATTAGCTCAAACACTGAATGGAATTACGAGAAGCTCATAATAATTATTTGTTGAAGGTAGCGACATGAATAACTCACCATCATGGAGGTACCTTCCATCCTCTTGTTTTGTTTCATCCTCATACATAATCATCAGCTGAACTCGCTCATAGAGAGGCTTCAGGCCCATCTACATCTCAAGTTCTTGATACCTAGTGTTAGCAGGATTTCAAGTATTGGTACCTCCTTTTTATATCTATTTTTCTATGTTTTAGGGAGTTGTATTAGTAACTATAGACTCACTGGGATTCATGATTTTCAGATTATAAGACTTATTATACTATATCTATCTTAGTTTCCCCTTTGCGAAAGGTATACTTTTTGTTTTTTTGATCTCAAGACACTGTCATAGTCTCTTTGGGAATTGAAACTGTAACGTCCCCCGGTCGCCCTTGACGGGGACAGGCCACTAACTCAAAACCAAAATTTTCTGAAAACTGGTTGTAACACACCCATCCACCCAGGTCGGTCATGCCACTTGAAACTATCATGCTTTGATATACATATATATATATCTAATGCAATTTTGAACAGACATAAAAATTATGTTCATACACATATTCATGCGGAAGCGACAGTAATACATGCATGCAATAAACATAGGAAATTCTGATAACATTCTAACACATGTACAAGATACACAACATACAACATAGCATGTAAAATTAACATAGATTTGGTACTTATATTTTTATGAGAATACCACCAACATCGTGTAGACCTTCCAGAAACTCCCAGCTTTAGACCACGCTACTCCAAGCTATCAGCAATGGGTCACTACCTAGATGGGACTAAACTCCACACAGGGAAAAGGAATCCTAAGCTAGGTTGAGGCTATGGGAAGTTGCACATTTCAACATGAAGGATTCTCTCCAAGGATCCTACTTATTCCCACTTCTCACAGACTCTCATTCCTCACATGCTTGTCCCACCCTGGGAATATGCACCTTCATTGTTTCACATTCCATCGGTTGCTCCACTTCCCTTCCAGGGCTTCGGCAACAGGCTAGATAAGGAATTCTCAACTTAACTATTTCTTCATGGTTGGTCTACATGCAATGATGTATTTTATTAATGATATGCATAATTACATATACAAAATCAGGCTCACTGGCCTTAACATCTAGGATCTCTGGCCTAATAAACACATAAGACTACCACTTTATAAATATTTGTCTCACCAGCCTATAAAATTCATTATACATCATTACAATTCAGTAGGGGCTCGACCTTGGGGTATTACAATCCCCTCCCCTTATTTTTTCATTGTCCTCAGTGCAACTCATTTACATAACATCAACAAGATTTTCAAAATCTTCAAAAAGATGTGGGTATTCTTCCCACATAACATCTTCATGCTCCCATGTTACGTCCTCAGGACCGTACCAGGTCCACTGGACCTTTACAATCCCTATGGCTCGATTTCAGAGTTATTTTCTTTTCCGATCCAAAATGTGTACCAGATGCATTTGAAAAAAGCTTTCTTGCTCCACTTGAATCACATTCTAATCAATAACATGATTAGCATCGGGTATATATTTCTTAAGCAATGATACATGGAATACATTATGTATAGACATAGATGTAAGAAATGCAATCATATACACTATTGTTCCAATTCTCTCTAGGATTTCAAACAACCCACAATATCTGGCTGCCAACTTGGAACATTTTCCCAACTTCAAGGAACTTTTGTTGGCTTTCACCTTCAATAGAACATGATCACCCACTTTAAATTCCCTGTGAGTTTTGTTCTTGTCAGCACATATTTTCTTCCTGTCTTGGGAAGATTTTAAATTCTTCTTAATCTTCAACATTTGTTCTTCCATTTATCTAAGAAACTTTGTCCCAACCATTGCTCTGTCAGCTGGGTTGTCTCATATTACTGAAGTGTTTCACTTTATGCCATAAAGTGCCTCAAATGGGCTCATCTTCAGTGATTCTTGATACCCATTGTTGTAGGAAAATTCTACCAAGTGTAGATAATCTTCCCATTTAGATGGGTTTTCCATCACATACATCCTTAGCATATTTTCTATCACATGGTTCACCCTCTCTGTGTTCCCATCATATTCGGGGTGATAAGTTGTGTTGAAGTTCAGATTTGTTTTGAACCCTTTAAATAACCCCTTCTAGAACTTTGAGGTAAAATTTAGGTCTCTATAAGACACAATTGTCTTGGGTATGCCATGAAGCATGCTACTTCCATCATATAGATATCAACAACATTGGTTTCCTTGTGAGTAACCTTAATAGGAATGAAATGGGAAGCTTTGGTAAGCTTGTCCACCACCACCATGATAGCATCATGCTGGTTGCTTGTTCTGGGTAATTTGGTGATGAAATCCATTGTCACCACTTCCCACTTCCTCTCAGGAATGGGTAATGGTTTCAACAACCCAGTTGGGTGTCTATGCTCATCCTTAACCTTCTGACACTCCAAGAATTTAGCAATGTATTCAACAATCTCCCTCTTCATTCCTGGCCAATAATATTGGCTCTTGACTGCTGAAACTATTTTTTGATATCCTGGGTGTCCAACATAAGGTACATTATGTATCTATTTTAAAATCTTACTCCTCAATTCATGAGAATTGGGTACATAAATTATTTTCTTGTACAAGATAATTCCATCAATTCTCAATTCATAATCTTCAACTTTCATTTGCATTTTTCGTTGCTGCAATTTTGTTACCAACTCCATGTACTGCAAATCATCTTTTGCAACCTCATAAATTCTACCTTTGAGATCAATTTGATACATGTTAATGGTTGTAGCATGTAGTTCATGCACTCTTCTATTGAAGGCAACATCCTCTTTGTTCTCTTTTCCTTTGATGTGCTTAATATCAAAGTCATACTCACTCAGGAATTCCAACCATATTCTCTGCCTGGCATTCAAAGTTGGTTGATCAAATAAGTATTTCAAACCATTATGGACTTTCCTCGGTTAAAACCTCTTTCCCATGAGGTAGTGCCTCCACTTATTCAAAGCATGCACTATGGTTGCCAACTCCAAATCATGAGTGGCATAGAGCCTTTCATGCTCTTTCAGTTTTCTAGATTCAAAACATATCACAAATCTGTTCTGACTGAGGACTCCACCAAGTACTTTGAACGCATATGTGAAAACCACAAAATATTTATTCATATCAACAATCCTCAGAATTGGAGCACTGGTTAACAGTTGCTTCAATTTATGGGAGCTATTTTCACAATCTATTGTCCATTGAAACTTCACCCCCTTCCTTTGCAAGGAAGTGATTGGGTGAGCAATTCTCGAAAACCCTGCAAGGAATATTCTTTAGTAACCAACTAGACCCATGAAGGATCTGAATTCTTTCAAATTCTTAGGTGTTGCCCACCCTTTAATGGCCTCATTCTTTTCAAGGTCCACTGTTATTCCTTCTTTGGATATTATATGCCCCAAATAGTGAATTTTGTTTTGATAAAATGAGCACTTGCTCAATTTGGCATATAATTGGTGCTCCCTTAGCACTTGTAACACCATCCTCAAATGATTCTCATGTTCGTCCTCTGACTTGGAATACATGAGGATGTCATCCAAAAAGACAATGACAAACTTGTCTAAGTATTCTCGAAAAACACCATTCATCAAGCACATAAAACAATTAGTGCATTTGATAACCCAAATGGCACCACCATGAATTCGTAATGACCATACCTTGTCCTGAAGGCAGTCTTGTTGATGTCTTCATCTCTGATCCTTACTTGATGATATCCTAACATGAGATCAATCTTTGAGAATATCTTTGCATCATTTAACCGATCAAAGAGATCATTGATCCTTGGCAAAGGATACTTGTTCTTTATAGTCACTTTGTTTAATTGTCTGAAATCGATGCACAATATCAACGTCCCATCTTTCTTCTTCACAAACAAGACTAGGGCACCCCGAGGTGACACACTTGGGAATATATACCCCTTCTTCAGAAGATCTTTAATATGCATTTGCATCTCCTTCAACTCTAGTGTATTCATTATGTAGGGAGTCTTTGATACTGGAGTTGCCCCAGGCATCAAATTTATAGAGAAATCAATATCTCTCTTTGGGGGTAGTCCTGATATATCCTTGAACACATCCTCAAAATATTTCACGACTGAGTGATCCTCTAGATTTGGCACCTTATCCTTAGATGCTTCCTCCATTTGAGCTTCATATATTTGGCATCCCTTCCTATAACACTTCTTCAGCTGGATTGCTAAGATCTCTCAGACAGTAACTATCCTAGGAATTCCTTGGACTGTTTTTGGGTTCCCTTCCTTATCCAGGAAAGTAAATGCCTTGTTATGAAAGTCTAAGACAACATGGTGTTGGTCCAACCAATCCATACCAATTAGAAAATCATATAAACCCAATGGGAAGGATGTTCAAATATTCCTTGGTACTTAGCCCATTCATGTCCACTGGACATGATTTGACTAGCTCAACCACTTTTCTCTCGGTTCAAGTAGCTAGTTGTACCAGCCAAGATTTCTCATGCTTAGTTCTTGGAAAAATAAATCTATCCACTACCTTAGGATAGATATAGCTATGACTAGCTCCTGAAACTATTAAAATAGTGAATGTGTGGTTATTAATCATACCTTCAACTTCAATCATGTGTGATTGAAACTCATCTTGTGATCCAAAATCGGATTCAGAAGCCTGACAGGGCTTGGAAAATGCTCAAAAATGAAAGTTCTCAGAATGCGACGAAACCTGTTCCATTGCGTCCGTCTCGTCTTCCTGATTCTGGTGGTATATTTACTTTGTCAAACAGAGTCTGTATGGAGAAGATATCGCATTCTGTCCGAAAAGTCAAACAGGCAAAAAATCGCTGACTGTGCAGTCCGTACAGTCCGTACGAACGCTGACGTGGTAGGACCGTACAGGTGACACATGGCATGTCCGTATAAGCAACACGTGGTGGGTCCAGGGAGTGACATGTGGCAGGCATATTTGGACTTTTGGGCATACAGTTGGACCAATCCCNTGATCTGGTTGGTTGACATGGTTGAATCATATGTTGACATGTGGTAGTTTTGTTGGTCAATGATTGGGTGCCACGTGGCCCAATCATGGGCTACCACGTGGCACCCAGGTATTGGTTTATTGGTTTTGGTTGGTTAATCAAAATTTTGTGTGGTCGACCAGGTTCGAACCGGTGACCTTCTCCACTGATGTATGACTTGACAAGTGGCTGTTAACCAACACGCCACCGTGTATTGCTTGTTATGAAAATGGTTCATATTGTATTTGACATGGTATGTGGTTAAGTTTTCAGGCCGCGACCGGGTCGAGGCTTAGCCCCATCCCTTGGTCATGCACCACATAACATATGACCCATTATAATGTGCGCGGGGTTATTACAATGGACCGTTATAAATGCACGGGGAGTTATTCAACTAGGCCCGTGGCCCTATGGGCAGTTACCACATGACCGAGCCAACGCCAACAGGGGGGGGTTGCCAGCGCTTAGCCCATGGGCTAGCACGTGGCCACATGACACCATATGACCTGAAAAGGGGGCGCGCATGTGGATGAAGGGGGCTAAGCCCGAAATATAACTATATTATAGTTAAAAGTGGGTTTTTTAATGTAATTAAGCCTATTGTTAATGGTTTTGGGAGTTATTGGGTAGTTTTGGAGCCTAACTTCGTGGAGGAAGTTGGAGATGGACAACTAACTTCCCAGCTATATAACCAAGGCCTGATTGAGGATGAAAAAAATCTTTGAGGGCATTCAGAGCAGAATAATGCTGAGGAGAAGCCAAGCCAAAGCCATTTTGAGGCAGAGAAGCTTTTGAGGAGGAGACGCTGTCGGATCATTTCTGGGAGCTTTGGACATCCGTTTTGCATGTTGTTTTCTTTGCATGGTTCTAGAGATTTGGACAAACATGACAAGATCATCCTTGTATCCATTTGGCATTGCAGCGATGTACTTTTGAGCTTTCGAGCAGAAATAAAGAAGCCTCCCTCACAGAGAAAAG
>JASDQU011507024.1:6131-22267 GCA_032191745.1 Picea mariana
CAAAGAATATGCCACCCTTCTGGACATGGTTGTCATCCTTGAACAACGAAGGCATCTAAAACAATTCATGGAAGGAAAAGCTTCCATTGTATCCAATCTCTCTGAAGAGGTAAATGAAGAGGATTCGTCTATAAATAAAGTAGTTGTACATAACTTTAGATACCCTGTAAAAAATCCCCCTTTTTATTATTTCTATAAATATTATGGATAAGATCACCCATTGTTGCCTCATTGATGGCGGTTCGGGCCCAAGTGTAATGTCGAAGATTATTATGGAAGATTTAGGCTTGTCTTGTACAAATGAAAATGCCATAATCATGCTCTCTTATAATAGTCTACAATAAAAGACCATAGGTGAGATTAAATATGTGACCTTAGTTTTGTGCGCACACCATGAAATAAGGACAACCCTTAGTATTCAGGTAATTGATATGCCAGTAAGCAATTATTCAATCATCTTAGGAAGAGATTGGCAAGATTTGACGAGTGGATACCTCTCACTTGACGGGACACACTTATCCATTCCTCGGAATGGTAAAAACATTATATTCCTTAGAGAGGGAAGGATTTCACCTTACATAGAGAGTCTCCCACAACCTAATGTGAACTATATCGAAGAGGACCTAGGGGTGTAGTCCATATTTTTCGAGGAGGATAACATTCCCTTGGAACAAATCGATTTAGATGATGGTATGTAGCACATGCACTTTGATGTTTCATGCTCTAGTTAAGGTAACATAGATGGCATAGTATTGTACTCTCCTATGGGGAATATTCATAACTTTTCTTACAGGTTGGAGTTTTCTTGCACAAACAATGTCACTGAATTCGAAGCTTTATTRTTATGCATTGAAAAYGCYTATAATCTAGGTTGTGGTTACCTTACATTTTTTGGAGATTCTAAGCTTGTTGTGAAACTTGTACGTAAGATATACTCTCCTAGAAACAAGTTGATGAAATGATACACCCAAACTGTTTGGGCACTTATCTAGAACCTATTATCTTTCAACATTACTCATGTTAAGAGGGAATTGAACTCAATGTCTGATCGATTAGTTGTTTTTGTAGCCTCTCCTAATCGAAAACTTCTGCCACACAGACCTGATTGTACTTTTCAATATCTATATTGTCCACATATCCCTAACAATATAGAATCTTGGAAGGTCTTCCCTAGAGATGAGATCATCTATGCTTTCATTCAAAATAAACCTTATAATCCCAAGGAAATTATATCCATAGAAGATAATAAGATTCCTAAGGGCTTGACTCCTCTAGAGAGTTCATTTTCATCGAGTGATGTAGGAAATAAAGAGAAACATAAAGAAGAGGAGTCAAAAAGGAAGGTGGGTGAAACCATCTCCTTGAATATTGGGACACCCGAGTCTCCAAAGAACATTAAAATAGGTGTCCAATGTTTCGATGAAGAGAAAATGAAGTTTTCCAAGCTGCTTGGCGAATTTCAAAATGTTTTTTCTTGGTCTTATGAGGATCTTCATGGTTTTGATCCTACTCTTATACAACATGCCATTCCCATAAAGGAAGACATAAAACCAGTTAGGCAAAAATAAAGGCCTATCAACCCTGCACTAGAAGAAACTATTCAAAAGGAGTTGGAAAAACTCTTGAAAGCTGGAATCATCTTTCCGGTCAAGTATTCTAAATGGGTTTCAAATTTTGTTCTTGTTCAGAAAGCAACCGGTCAGATCAGATTATGTGTTGATTTTCATGCATTAAATCAGGCTAGTATAAAAGATCACTTTCCTCTCCCTAGCATGGAAATGATTTTGTAGCAAGTTGCAAGGTCACATACGATGTCCTTACTTGACGGTTTTTCTAGTTACAATCAAATCAAGGTAAAAAGGTAAGATAAATATAAAACCACCTTTATTACTCATTGGGGTACCTTTGCTTATGAACGTATGTATTTTGGATTATCAAATGCAGGTGCCACTTTTCAAAGAGCTATGCAAATAGATTTTGACGATTTGATCGGCAAGATCATTCAGATCTACCTTGATGACTTAACTGTGTACTCTAAAAACCGATTAGATCATTTTGGTCATCTGAAAAGAGTTCTCATGTGATGTAGGAAATTTGGCATCTCTCTAAATCCTTCTAAGTCCATTTTCGGCGTTACCAAGGAAAAATTTCTTGGACACATTGTCTCTAATTTAGGAATAAGCATTGATCCTGAAAGGATTGTTGCTATCCTTAATCTACATGCTCCCATTTCCAAGAAGGGCGTTCAATATTTTATGGGTGTTATTAACTTCGTCCATAGGTTTGTTCCATATTTTGTTGTGATGGTCAAACCAATTCATAATCTGATTAAGCAAGATCATTCTTTTTCTTGGACAGATGATCTCGAAAATGCTTTTGTAGGGATCAAGAAAGAAATAAGTTCTGCACCAGTTTTGGTGAAGCCGGATTTTGAGAAGGAATTCATGATATATACTAATGCCATCGAGGAAGCAGATTATTCTATCCTAATGCAAAGTGATGATCAAGGTAATGAAAAACCAATGGCTTACATAAGTCAAAGTTTTTATGATGATGAATTTAAATATTCTTTTATTGAGAAACATGATTTCACTCTTATTAAATTTGTTGAAAAGTTTCTCCACTTCATCTTAGGTAATCATATGTTGGTAAAAGTCCCTTTATATGCTGTCAAGTTTTTTCTCTCACAGATTTATCTTCCAGAGAATCTTGCACATTGGTTTGCCAAGATCCAGGAGCATGATTTAAATACCGTTACTTCTACCACTATCAAGGCACATTACTTATCCCTTCACTTAGCTCAGCATGATGAAAATAGTGAATAAATTGATGAATAGGATAGTTCCCTATCACCACTATTCTACATTGATAATCAGATTCTTCCTGTGTCTGAACATCCTTGGTATAAGAATTTAGTTTACTACTTACAAAACCAAATATGTCCAAACAACTTAGACACCCATCAAATAAGAAGACTTTGCCTTCAATCCACAAGATACGTCATTATAGGAGACTTATTGTTTCAAATATCTATTGATGGTGTGTTGCTTCGTTGTGTAAATGATGAAGATGCACAGAAACTGTTTCAAGAAACTCATGGTTCTTCAAATTCTTCCATTCATGTAGGAGGTCATTTTTCTACTAAAACCATTTCTTTCAATATTATTAGAAAAGGATACTATTGGCCTTCAATCTTTTGTGACTCTTATGTTTTTTAGATATATTGTGACAAGTGCCCAAAATTTGTTGGGAAAGAACTCCTTTCATCCATGCCACTACAACCTGTCCTCCTAGACTTTCCTTTTTCAAAGTGGGGATTGGATTTTATTGGTCCTATTAATTCTCCATCTTCAACAGGACAAGTTTTTATTTTGACAGCCACAGACTATTTTACGAAGTGGGATGAATTTGTCCCACTTAAGCACTCGATGGATGATCAGGTGATTTCTTTCCTTGAAAATAACATCTTTTTCCAAATTTGGTCTTCCATTGGAAATTATTACAGACAATGGTCCCGCTTTCATTTCTGCTAAGCTGACCCAATTTTTAGCTAAGTTGACGGTCAAACATTTCACCTCATTAGCTTATTATCCCCAAGGAAATGGGAAGGCTGAGTCTACCAACAAGAATCTAGTGAGAATCATCAAAAGGCTCATCGAAGATAAGCCTCGTCAATGGCACACTCTCCTCACTTGCGCCCTTTGGGAAAATCGAACTACCGCCATGGTAAGCACTGGTTGCACTCCTTTCCAGCTTGTTTATGGTCAAGAAGCCATCCTACCTACTGAGCTAGAAATTTATTTCTTAAGGTTGATGCTACAGTTTGAAGAATTAAATTCTTCTAATGTTTCACAGAGGATAAATGCACTCCTAGCTTTAGAGGAGAAAAGGATGTTTTCCTTGGAAAATATAAAAAGGAGACAATAGACTGTTAAGAAGTATTTCAACAAGAGTGTCAAAACTGTCAAATTTAAAGTCAATGAAAAGGTACTGATGTGGGATTCAGCTCATGCTGATAGGGGAAGACACTCAAAATTTCAAAATTTATGGTTGGGTCCTTTCAAGATCGCTTTTTTCCTGGGTACTAACTCTTACATTCTAAAATATTTACAGGAGCGGTTGTTTTCCTACAACACTAACGGCTCTCACTTAAAACACTACATGGAAACAACTTGAAAAGGTTTAACACTGTTTGGATTTTCTGTATATTAGTAGTCTAGTTCTGTTTTCTTTTTCACCACTGCTTTTCGATTCTACTTTTGCAATAGTTTAAATTTTGATTTCATTTTAATATCTTCCTACTGCTTTTGCAATTCTGTCATTTTATTTATGTTGTTTTAAATTTTGCAGTACCATTTCTATCATGAATTTTATTGTTTTTCATCTTTTAGTTTAAATTTTGTTCAAGAATAAGATGTTGGATCACTAGCAATGTTAGTGGAATGAAATAAAGAGGAATTAGTGTTAGTCCTAACTAGCAATGTTAGTGGCTATATGAATTATGTGTGAGTTATATTGCTCACATTTGATATATGTTATAGTATGGTTTTTCCAATGGTTAATATGGATTGGGGTAGCGCAATTGGCAAGTGATATGTGAAAGTTTTGATGCATGGAATTAATGGCATGGGATTAATGGTATTGTTTTGGATGGCTGTCGTGTACTATGAAATTGAATGGAGTGGAGGATGGAAGCGACGTGAAGTAAATGCACTTCACTCCATAATTCTCCCACTAAGTTGTCACCCTAGCATGGTTATTGTTCATTTGGTTTTGTTGTGGTTAAGCTCTGAGATTCAGGCGTGGAAGGAACTTCTCGACCAGCTCGCATTTTTAAATCCATTGGTTATAGGTATAGTTATTTTCTCCCATCCATGAATTCGCTCTGTGTATGAAATGAACATTGGCTCGGTATGTGTTGGTTTTTTTTTCATGAGATTGGAAACTATGTAAATGTGTGGGTATTTTCTCTGGAATGACTATGTGGTTATTTGGTTGCAAATGGGAAAATCGATGGTTGAAGTTGTGATTTCGTTGGTTGTTCTATGTGGTGGAAACTGTGATGGTTCTCTGTTTTTTGTAGTAGTTATGGGTATTTTTGTTGGATGGTTTCACTTTGTTTAGCCTTGTTGGTCACCTCCTCACATTTAATGGTAACCATACCCAGTTGTATTCAATTGTTATGGAGTTGTTGTGTATGTTTCGAACTCCTTTTGGTCACTGTGTATCCTCTAGAGCCATGTTCGTGGGTTTTTCACCTGGTCGTGGGATTATTTTGTGGTATTGGCATCAACAAAGTTGGTTATGGGGGGCCATTATGCCAAGAAGTATGATTTATGATTCCTGGGGTCTGCAGTTCCATTGCATTTTTATAAATCGGTTCGATTATTGGGAAAAGCGCGAGGGTTGTGCCTTTGCGCGTTCTTGGTATTGGTTACTGTCTAGTGAGAAATCTTTTCTCCTCTGCATCATTGCCACCCTACCTAGTGTTGAAATGTCACACTATTTTACAAGCTAAGAGTTAAAAAAGTTGGCGGTTCCACCATGCTTGTTTCGGAGGTTCCCACCTATTGTTGATATGGTTGATCTCCAGTCTCTCTGTGTTTTGGTGACCGAGAAAACCCTTGATTATTTCTTGTGTTCATGGTTACAGAGCCCAATTTGGATAACCCTAACCAGTCACACTCTTGTCGGGTATCTTGTTGACTATCGTAAATTGGTTAAGTGGTTTTGATAGTAGCTTTGATATTCGTCTCATCTCTGTTTGATCGGGTTGTTGGAAAGTTGTAATTTATAAATGAGAATTGGTATACAGTCGCTGCCTCCTTTTGTTGTGACAGATAAATCGATAAACCAGCTCATTTTTTTATTGAATTGGTTGATTGGGAGTAAATGATAATGTACAGTCACATGGATGCCTTTTTCGTTATGCATTGGTCTGTGTGTTCCTACAGCATGGTATCAATTTAAGTTGGTGGTTGTTGTGTGCTTAATTTGTCCTGATCAGGATCATTACAAATTGGAAAATTGATGACTGAGACTTTGTTGTTTACTATGTATGGTTATGGAGACATCGTGCATTGTTTTGTCTTATTGCACAATCATAGATGAAGCACGGGGTTTTTGTAGTATGGTTTCATTGAAAATTTAATTGTTAATATTGTCAAAGGAATGGAATCATGCATGTTTCAAAAGAGTCTGTTCAACTCAGGAAAGACCTGTGTCTATGTTTGATTTGGGGATTTACAAATTATGGGCAATGGTTGATACTTTTATATGCTTAACAGATTTGAAGCAATATGACTATGTGTTCCTTGGGATTTTTTTTAAATATAAAAGGGAAGGAAATGAAAAGAAACATAATTATTTTAAAAAGATGGGTGAAAGGCATGATGATTCTGAGTATGATTATACATTGTATTAATCGAAATTTTTTAAAGAAATTGGATGTGGGACAGTGAACAAGTTTTAACACATAGTAATTGTTTAATTGGTCATAGTAATGGTAAAATTGGCATTGGATCGTTTGCATTAAATACAGAAATGTTTTATGGATTACTTAATTGATTTTACGAACAATATTCTCTCTTTTCCCTACCATTACTTCACTTTTCACACATTACAATCCCCTTGCCTTTCCATATTCACTATCCACTCCTTGTTCCTAATATTTCATTATAGTTAAGATAAATTTTGTATTATGACAGTTAAAGAATCACAGGGATGAATTACAGTGATATATTATTTTGATTTATGATACAGTTGATTGTTTGATGTTGTGAGCAGTAATCATGATCTTTCCCCCCTCATTTTAACATTTTTCTCTCCATATGATCCCTCTTGTATCCCAAAACATGTGTTCGCCCCCTACTCACTAAAAATTATTAAATGATTTGTATGGATTGGATTGCATGAGTCGGATATGTTGTTGAGCCAAATTTTATTTCATATTTAAAAGAGTTGTCATGTATGGTTGTTGAAGAAACTATTTGCTAATCAATAATGCATACATGAATGAGATTTTTCAGCAGAGATAACCATGGCCAGGGTAATCGAGGAAGAGGAAATTGGAACAGGGGCCCTAGAAGGACAAGATTCTCTATACACTTTGATGCAGACTCGCAAGAGTTAGGCCAGCTATTTCAAGTTGGATTTTTTAACTGGATTGGGCAAGGAGTGGTCCAACCTAGGCCTGAAAGACCTCCCTTTCATGCCCCACAGGTTCCTGGTATCCCAGTGCATCCTCATGTCTCACTGCAACCCGAAGTCCCTGAAAATGACGAATGGCAAGAGATTGTCCATCCGGCAGTCTCCCAACATCATGGTTGGCCTAACTTATCTCTACATGCTCCTTCACATGTTAATCAAATTGTCGAAGTTGCCCCTGTCCACTCACCAGTACAGTCTTCCCATACAAGAAAAAGGTTAAAAACTAAGGCCCACCATGCTCCTGACAAAGGGAAATTCGTTGTTGCCCCTTCCTCACCCTCAAATGACTCTGTCAAATTTGTGTCCTCCCGCATGCATTTGAGAGATGATTTGTCTCATGTGATCAGTGATATTAGGCCTAAAGGCTCCACATAGCCTATGGAAATTCAGAGAGATCAAAGGGTGACAACAACAACAAGGGAAATAATGCCTCCCAGAGTGGAAAATATGGATTTTGAGTGTTTTTATTTATTGATTGTTGAGAACAGTTGACTTCTAAAATTTTGGACAGCACACTATTTTTTGGATATATGGTAATATATTTTTGGAAATAATTTCAATTATCATTGATATAAATTGTCAAGTATGAAAGTAATGATGGGAGTCATAAGGAGGGATGTTTTGTTTGATTAACTAGTTTTGTTATGACTGTTAAATAACTAAAGGGAGTCACAAGGGGTCCCACCTACTAGTTATTATTTATTAAAAGTCCTTATTATGGTTTTATTACTTTTCCCCATTAGCTAAAAAGTTGGTTGAGTTTTAGTTAACTTAACTAAAGAAGTAGTTCAACTACTTCAATTAATTCTAAATTGTTTAAAGGAAAAAGGAAAAGGAGGAACAAGTGGAGAATAGAAGGAGAAGCATACTAAGGTCTACTCTTTGAGTTTTTGTTGAGATAATTCAGTTTTCATTCATTGTTTAATTCATTGGAAGCCTAATTCTCTTTTATGATAGCAGGGTCCTATTGTAGACATCAAGATTCAGAGCTGAATTACGTCATTCAGAACTTTGCTTTTCAGAGGTCTTGATCTATCTTTAATAGTCTATGTAGACTTGTCTCTTTGTGAATTAAATTTCATGATTGACAAAGGCTATTGTGCAAAGTCGAGTGGGCAGAAATCTGTGGCAAGATGATCCACCTTTTAAAGTTCAATTTTTTACTTTCTGTCAGAAGTCCTTTTGTATGATTCATCGGGGACATCTAAGTTTGACTTTGGTCCAAAAATTCCTCGGGTAATTTTGTAAAGAGAACGATTCTTTTGACGAATTGGAATGAAATAAACGATTGCTTTATGTCTCATTTACTTGATTATTGACTTGATGTCTTTACTTTTGTCTCTATATTTATTTCAGCATCTATGATATTCAGAAAGTTACATAAATAATGAATTTTTCAACAATCTTTCATTTATAAAAAAAATATCCTAAGCACTTGTATTCAATACTTGTGAATTAGGATACAAATTTTGATGGCTATAAACATAGGGTGATATTCTCATCTATCTTTCTTTATCCAAGCAAGATCTGAGAATGCTTGAGTAAGATCATTTCATATATTTTCCTCAAGAGTGAACAACTATTACCTTGTCCTTTCTGTGAGGGAAATCTCTATACTTATGATCTTTTTTATAGCCCCAACATTGCATAAGTGTCTACCTTGTCCTTTGCCCACCTACTTCAGCCATCCTGGGCTCTCTCAAAATTGGTTTTCCTTGAGGACTATTTCTGAAAAATGGTGGCTTGTTCCCCTTCTACCTCTGCTCCCTCTTAAACTTCCTCTTGTCTTCCCAAGATTTTTGGGAAGTAGGATTTCCTTTTTGTTGATCATATAAGAATTTTTCTCTGCTTATAGTTTCTTCGAGAGTCTTGGGATCATCATATTGGATTTTATCACTGATGAAAGATGGAAGTCCACTCAGATATCTCTGGATCTTAACTATCTCATCCTTAATGAAAGAGACATACTTCAACAACTCTGGAAATCTCTTTTCATATTCATCTATAGTCATGCTTCCCAATTTAAGTTCAAAGAACTCTTTCATCTTTTTGTCATAGTATCTCCTGGTTAAGTACTTCTTTTCAAAATGTCTCTTGAATTCCTTCCATGTAACATTCTTCTCTCTGATGTGATGCACTTGCACAAGTTGATCCCACCACATGGATGCCTTTCCTTTCATCTGATAGATTGCAATTTTTCCCTCTGCATGAGAGGAGTAATTATGCAATTGGAAATATTTCCTCATGCCAAGTAGCCATGTCTCATCATCTTCATCTTTTTGGTGCCCTCCATCAAAAGTAGGAGGTTTGATATTATTCATTTCACCCTTCAGTTCATCCACTTCATATCTCCTATGCTTTTTGGTAGGAGATGGACTTGAACTGTTGTGTGGCCTCCTTTTGGAATGCCTTTTGGAGTGTTGGTGATGTCTGCCACCACTCCTTGATCTTCCTTTATTCTCATGGGTCCCGTGACTTCCTAATTTGTTGGAGCCATACTCCTTATCCAAATTCCCTTCAATTCTTTCCAGGATCCGCATTAACTTCATATTGAAGTCTTCATGTTTTTCCTTGGCTCTCTTAAGCCTTTCGTTATCTTCCTGGTGAATTTGGACATAGTTTTTCAAATTTTTAATAATTTTCATCATGCCCACATATTTATCTATTTCTTCTCCATGCCCATTGGATTTTTTTCCTTCAAATCCCAAGTGGACATCCATTCCTCTAGCTTCATTCTCTGAATTGTAATAATTGTGTGCCTCCTCCATTTCTCTACACTATGTGACAATTCGGTTTAGTTCTAACAATTGTTAACTCTACAAAATGTGCAATCAACCGATTTTTTGTCAGGCTAGTAGACTTAATAATTTTCTAGAATAACATAAACCAATCTGGTTCAACAAAATAATATCTAGCTCCATTTTTTGTGGTTCTTGGTCAATCAAGAACCCCTTGGGCTTCTATCTTTAAGACTTGCTCTGTTCTGCAACAATTTTTGGGCGCCAACCACTTTTTCTTCAACCCTTAATTCGCATGTGACCATGGCTGTGACCAAGTGTTATTAGTTGGGAGCTTATCCATAGTCTTGAAACTTCGAGGATCTAAAGGTTCATAGGTTTCCAAAGCACATCACAACAAATCTCTCGAAGTGTTGAATTGGTGAACTCATGAAGTGGGGTGGATCAACAGTCCATGGCTTTTGAGCATCCAAGGACTGATATTTACTATGGAAATCTGGGCTTCAAATCTATGGGACTTCGGAGCTTCGGGTCTTCTGGACTTTAGAGATTTGGGGCTCTGGGACTTTGGAAGATTTCACATATGCACACCCAAAAACTCTTTAACTGTGAGTCTTTGAATACTTCCACATCAACCCTAGTGATGTCATCGTGCCATGTTACTTCAGTTCTATGGGACTTCGGTGATTTCTTCCTCCCACTCAATCATGAACCATTTCTTCTGGAGTGTCAAGTATCTGGACTACCGCATCAGTTGCCACGTGTCCTCCATGATCAATGGTCGAGGTAGACTCCAGCCTTTGGGAGTTCTCTACTCAATTATAACTGTAACATCTTTCCTCTGGAGTACTAAATCTTTGGACTTCACGATCTAGCACCATGTGTATACTGGGGTCAAGTTATCGTGGCCTTGATATAGTTAAATTCTTCACCCAATTTTAAACTACTTTTTATATTAATCAAGGGCCCCACTACCCATGCTCAAGAGGAGTGCCACGTGGAAAAATACTAGAAGTGGACATGTGGCCCAATCAAACAGGTGATACATGTCACATTCTAACTGGCATTTCTATATTCAAAAGGTTCTTAACTCATTTACATGTGGCACACATCCCATGTTTCCACATCATCATTGGTGACGTTAGCAGGCCATGTCACTTCGGGACTTCAGGATTCAGAATATTTTACACTTGCACACTCCAATTCTCTCGAACGTCAAACTCTCGAACTTATTTACTTTTCAGGGTCCACATGGTACAGTTGTCAACATTTAAGGTGGTGGCACATGGCATGTCTAAGAAGGGTCCACATCACCACTGTTGATGTCATCATGCTATGCTACTTCTGTTCTTCGTCTTCGGGACTTCGGGCTTTGGGAATTTTAACACTAGCACACTCCAATTCTCCCGAACGTCGAAATCTCAAACAACTTGATCTTCTGACACGCGTCCCTTTTGATGCACTGTCCGGATCAACTCTGGACTTCGATAGTTTTTTCCTTAGCATACTTTGTTTTTCCTGAACATCGAACTCTCAAATACGTTGATTTGTCAACACGAGCCCCTTTTTTATGAATGATCCAGATTAACTCTGAACTTCGAGACTTTGGCCTTTGGAAGTTTTCACACTAGCATACCTTGTTTCTCTCGAATGTCAAATTCCCAAACAAGCCAATCTATCGACACGTGTTCCTTCATATCGACGATCTAGATTAACTCTGGACTTCGAGATTGTTGAGCACTCAACACACCATAAAAGTCTATGTCCATTTTTACTTTTTGGGTACCACTTGATCCTTTTCACTGTTTGTTTTGCCTTCAGTATGAAACTAATACCTGCGCTTATTTTTCATATTTGATTTTTCTAAAGTTTGCTTGAACATACAACAAAGAATCATCTTAACCATTAAAGGGCACTTAACAACTACTTACAGAATCAAAAAACTAAAGCTTTCCCCAACACACTTAGAAGTTCGGCATCGGTAAAGGTTAAAGGTGACAAAAATAGTTTGAGAAGTTGAAAATAACCGAGCATCGATCTTCATTGGCTTCGGTAGATGAAGGTCTTTCCTTTTTTTGATTAAACTTCGACAGGAGTATTGCCAAAGACCGATCCATTTGGCTTTGGCAGAAAAAATGAAAAGGTAAGCATCGCCGACCACCGACACCCTACACGATTTCGGCATCAGGGAGTTACGAAATAAAATATACATTAATTTTACTTTTTTAAGTGTCGATCCTCGACCCCCAAGCCAGAAAGACACGACATGATAAGATGTTTTAAGCCTCAAATTCGTTAAGTATAATGTATTTAAGGTGTTAATAAAATTGCATATCATACATTATTTTCTAATCCGTTCGTGAATCAAAAGAAATCATTTAACTTGTCGATACAATGCATCTGCCTCCGTACCTCCATCGTCGACCAGTTACAATTTAATTGAGGGGAACCGACGGTAGTTTATTTTTGAATTGCATTTATTACTCGTATTAACTAGCTGATACGACGGATAGAGTCTCTCCTATTATATGTTGTCGAGGTCATTGTGTAAGATCCTATTCTGCATGACAAAGAGTTCAGAACGAACAGAAGAGCAGGGCTAATGATCCGAAGAATTCGTCCAAAGTTCAGTGAGTATTAGAAAACTAGCTTAGCAAGCATTATAGGTATGTATCCACTCGTGGTGTTTTACACTTCCTTTTTATGTTCTCAACCCAACTCTGCTCTATACACATTCTTAAAGGTTGTTTTAATTGCAGTAACAATTCCTCTAAAGAAACCCTCCACCAGAAAATACCCAAGAGCGACAAAGCCGCAAGAACCAAAAGTGGGAGAGGACTCCTCCCCAGCAATTGAAAGATAATTAAAATTCACCCCCAAAATGGCGCCTATCATTAAGACAGCTACCAAGAAGGCCTTCATCCAACCCCCGGCCTTTGGGGACACAGAGGGAAACATTGGAACCAAAACAACATTCCCTCGTTGGGAAGAATTGTTTAAGAAGACCAAGAAAGAATAACCCCTAGAGTATACCCCGCACAACAATCCTGATACAAGGAAAAACGATGATGATTTCCTCCCAAACATCCGTAGGGCTTATCTACACATGGTGGAAATCTAAACTCCGATGTTTCCTTGCATTGAGCTCTTAAAGTGGCTCATCGACCACACCGATGCACATAAATGTTTGATTAATGATGATAATGGTGGGTGCATCGGGGTTTTCTTGCCATCATAGGTTCAGAGTTACTACAAGCTCAGGGAGTCGAAAGAAAAGATAAGCACTAATTTCATTCTTAGTTTCTATGCATCACATGATACCAGCAAAATCATGGCGTCGTGGTGGAGGGAAGACAAAAAATTCATGAACCAGACTATCAATTGGTACCCAACGGCCAATCTAAGGGAATCATACATATACTTGATGGCTCTTCTCTGTAGGTTGCATGGGGAGAAAGATTTCTCTTAGTTTTCAGAGGCTTGGATGCCCCTAGCTTATAAAGTGTCCATTTTAGGCACGGGTTTCAATTGGGGTGTCATCATCTCCAAACAGTTGAGCACTTGCATAAGACAAGCCCAGACGCCAAAAGAAGGGGAAACCCCCTCCTTCTACATGGCCTTGTATCTATTAGACATCATCTACACCAAGAATGTTTTCTCTTGAATGAACTTGAACTGGGATTCCTCAAAGCTCCCAGTCCATGTATACCTCAGCATCTTATGGGATAACAGGTACAAAAAATCCTATGCTCGTATCTGTGACCATTTTATTACACGTATCTATTTTTTTTTGTTCGGGAAAGAATTCCCTAGGCTGTCAAAAGAAGCAAAAAAGGTTATATCCAAAGTGGGTCACTGGAATCTAAATGAGCACAAAACCTACATCAGGGTTTTAAGAGCCACAAGGGCACCCCATTTGTTACCCATATATTTTCCCGACCGACTAGTGTTAGGGAAAATTTTCTACCAAACCATCCTGCAAGGATACAATGCCACTTTAGTAAAGAACAAGAAGCGGGCCTTCATTCCATATGGGTTTCATATTGGCTTCTACATGGTCAAAGATACCATGCATGCTAAGCAAGAAGGGTTGAGTCAATTAGAATTTTGGTTCCGCACCGGTCAATTTCGCAAACACAATCCCAAGGGCCTAGTCCTACAACATGCATCACAAGTATCATCCTATTGTCCTTATGCCCATGATCGGTTCGAAGATGAAATTTTCACAGAAAATGCTCAAGATTGGGATGAAGTGGTGTCAAGGAGGGTCGATCCTCGAACAACCAGGTTTAAAGCTATGAGTTAGGAAGAGAAAGTGACTTCTTTGGAGCAGATAGCTCAAGAAATTCTCAGGATCTAGGAAGGAACTGTAGCATCTGAATCGAGTGAAGAAATAGGAAATCCCCAATAGGGCATTGAGGAAACAACAGTTTATCAGGAATCCCCAGTACAAATCAGGGATTTCCCTGAAGTTCAAGCTACACAAGGGATGAGTGAAATTTTGTACCAAAAAATCCAGCTACTAATGAAACGGATGCAGGATGATCCATACCTTATCATAACACCCGCACTTCCAACTGATACCCAAGAATTAATCCTAATGGATTCAAGTGGCCCCAAGTCCACAAACCTCAGGAACACCGATGGGTTAGGCATCACTGGATCCACAACATCATCGGTCAATTCCCCTGTGGACAGGACAAAACAAATAGAGGTAGGTTGGGTGTCAATAGAAACACGAGAGCCTAATCCCCTTAGCAAAATTATACATATATATAGCGACGACGAAATCCCAGAACCATCTCATGACTCCTCGGTGCATGTCCAAGAGGAAAAAGGTCCTAAGAAAGTTTCCTCCCCTGAGCCCAAAGTTCAATACAAGGAGGTCTCGCAAAAGGAAACAGAAGCTGAAAACGGCCTCGACACAAAAGAACTCAATGAATCAAAAACCAAAGTGGATCTGAATGACAAGCTTGAATCAGAGGAGGCAAAGAAAGGATCCTCACAAAAGGATATTAGTAGCTCTGCAACCGATGAGCAAGTAAGTAACGAGTCTATACTCAACACCTCTATTCTGTCCAACACTCGAAGCCCTGACCAGCGACAAGTAGGAGTCAGACCCGCAAGGTACAACGAGGAAGTTTGAGAGTCCAATCTTGAACAAATATACACCACTGGTAGTTTGGGAAACAAAATAAGGTGGGGTAATCAACAGATACCAAAGCCAGTAGACGAGGTAGAAAATATCTATGTGATCTCCTACGATCAAAAGAGAAAGGCCATTGTTCAAAGGACTACAAAGAAAAGAAGGATCTCGTTGGATCACTCCATCTTAGTTACTACAGAGGAGAACCTGATCAACACGATAGACGCCTGGACGTCTGAACTGATCAGCGTAGGAAAAGCCCTCTCATATTCTACCTTAGATAGAGCTAGAAGGGACAAAAGGGAACTAGCCTCCTCCCTAAAGGAGCTCGAGCACTTGCACCATCTTGTCGAATACTACAAAGGCACCACGCAGACTGTTGTGTATCTAAAATATGAGTTCGCAAGAGTTTACAATGAGTTCAAGAAGGAAAGACACATGTTAACCGAAAACATAGTTGAGTTCTAGGAGGACACTCTCATGGCACTTGCAATGTGCAAGGAGATGGAGCGATGGTATGAAAGGGTGCAATAAGCAGTAGAAAGAATCAAGTACATTGAGGCAGTCCAGCAAGGTCAAGATAAGGAAAAACATGGCATTCAGATGATAGGAAAAAGTAGTCTTAATCGCATGAAGCGATCAGCTGAGTACTGGGCTAAAATGTCTCGGGACCTATTATAACCCTATAATTCATAGTATCATCTGGTGACTGGAAATTTTTCACTCTGGGTGTATATTGCCTTGCAAATAATATTTCATCTCTGCAAATTATTTTCAAGGAAAAGAAAAGAAAATTCATGGTTGTTGACGCTAAGTGGTTTTTCTTAACCCCGTGGAGACAAAAGCAAGAGAAGCAATGTGCAAAATCCACATAATGCACTTATCCTAATTTTTGGAGCAAATATGACTTTGCACTCACATAGTAAAGATAGCGCATAAATGAACGATTGAGAGTCTGGCGCAGAGATCTACGGTTCACA
The DNA here is from genome assembly GCA_032191745.1 of Picea mariana. Classification (NCBI taxonomy): domain Eukaryota; kingdom Viridiplantae; phylum Streptophyta; class Pinopsida; order Pinales; family Pinaceae; genus Picea; species Picea mariana. The sequence continues at coordinate 22,205 of JASDQU011507024.1, forward strand.
AGCTTTTCCGGACCCCCCCCAGCGTTCTACCTTTAACGGCATGGGGCGGGTCCGAAATTGAGT
>JASDQU011507025.1:402-21061 GCA_032191745.1 Picea mariana
GACTATGAGATAAAGAAGAGGAAGTTACAGTGGGTTTTGCTGTAGGTTGTATCCCTTCATTTGCTGGATAATAATAAAGGAAGGACCTGGCAATTTCTCTGGTGGATGTAGCCCACACTGAGTGAACCACATAAATCTGTGTCTCTCTTGTATTGTGCGTCTTCTATGTTTTGTTTCTGCATTTGTTTTATTTTATTCCTCCGCGGTCCTATTTTTCTAACAAATCCTTGGCAGAGGATACTTGTTCTTTATAGTGACTTTATTCAACAGTCTGAAATCAATGTACAATTTTAATGTCCCATCTTTCTTCTCCATGAATAAGACTGGGGCATCCCAAGGTGACACACTTTGGCTTATATACCCCTTCTTCAGAATTTCTTCAAGATGCATTTGCAACTCCTTCAGTTCTGGTGTACTTATTCTGTAAGAAGTCTTTGACACTAGAGTAGTCCTGGCACCTCCTTGAACATATCTTCAAACTCTTTTAGGACTGCATAATCTTCCAAATCTATCACCTTATCTTTAGGTGTCTCTTCCATATGAGCTGCAAATATTTGCCACCCTTTTCTATAACATCTCTTCTGCTGCAGTGCTGAAATTTCTTTGATGGTCACTACCCCGGGAATTCTCTGCACTTTTCTTATGTTCCCTTCCTCATCCAAGAAAGTAAATTCCTTGTTGTGATAGTCTAGGATAGCATGATGTCGATCCAACCAATCCATCCCAATTAAACAGTCATAGGAACCTCAAGGCAAGATGTTCAAATCGTTCTTGGTGTTCAGTCCATTCATGTTCATAAGACATGACTTAACCATCTCATAAACTTTTCTTTCGACTCTGGTACCCAACTGGACCAACCAAAATTTTCCATGCTTTTTTCTTGGAAAATGAAAACTTTCCACCATCTTAGGATCTATATAACTATGACTATCTCCTGAATCAATTAAAATAACAATGGTTTGGTTTTTTATCATACCTTCCACTTCAATCATATGTGACTGATATAGATCCTTGGTATATTTCTTCCCATGTCCTCCACCATTTCATCTTGTTGTACATTGTGAAAAATCCTCACATTTTCACCTATGTGAGGACAATCTTTGAACATATGATCTCCTTTACAACCCCAACATTGTATAGGTGGTTTCCTTGCCCTTTGACCTCCTGTCTCAATCGTTATGGGTTCTCTAGAAGTTGGCTATCCTTGAGTATTATTTCTGAAGAATGGTGGCTTGGTTCCCTTCTTCCTCTGATCCATATTGAATTTATTTTTTTCTTCTCAATCTTTTTGGAAATTTGTCCTTGCCTTTTCCTGATCATAAAGGCATTTAGCTCGCCTTGTGGTCTCCTCTAATGTCTTGGGATCATCATATTGTATTTTGTCACTGATGAATGCTGACAATCCACTCAAATACCTATGAATATTAATTGTCTCATCCTTTATGAAGGAAACGTACTTCAGCAGTTCTAAAAACCTTCTCTCATATTCATATATGGTCATACTCCCAAGCTTGAGTTCAAAGAACTCTTAAATTTTCTTGTCGTAGTATCTCTTAGTCAAGTATTTCTTCTCAAAATGCTTCTTGAATTCCCTCCAAGTAACACTTTTCTCTTTAATGTGTTGCACCTACACACGCTGATCCCATCACATGGATGCCTTTCACTTGAATTGATAGATGACAATTCTTCCTTCTGCATGAGATGAATAATTATTCAATTGAAAATACTTTCTCATTCCCAACAACCATGTCTCTGCATCTTCATAATTCTTGTGCTCACCATCAAATGTAGGAGGTTTGATTTTGTTCATTTTTCCATGTAGCTCATCCACCCCAAACCCCTTATGCTTCCTGACAGGGGATGGACTTGAGTTGTTGTGTTCTCTTTTATTGGAATTCCTCGAGGAGTGACGATGATTTCTGCTAACACTTTTGGTTCTTCTTTTCTCATCAGGAGACCTATGACTTCCTGATTTGCTTGAGCCACTCTCCTTATCCAATTTATTTTCTATTATGTTCAAACTTTGCATTAACTTCACGTTGAATTCATCCTGCCACTCCTTAGCTCTCATAAGATTTTCATTATAATTTTTATAGATTTGGACATCCTTCTACAAATTTTAATGGTCTCTACCATATTCATGTTTTCATCCCTTCCTTCTCCATGTCCATTGGATTTTGTTCCTTCAATGCCCAAATGGACATCCATCCATATGATCTCATCTTCCTGGATGTATGTCCCTTATGCCTCTTCCATTACTTTGGACTCTATGCTGATTCTGATCTGATCTAAATCTAGATCTTGTTAACTCTGCAAAATGTGCATCCAACAAAACTTTGTCAGGCTAACTGTTTCAACAATTTCATGAAAAATATGAACCATTCTAGTTCAATAATATATCAGAATTATATCTTCTGATTTCCCAAAAATTTGAATTCCCAGATCAATTTTTTGGGTGAATATTTATATTCTACTATCATACACCTTTCCAATGCCTACTCCCATTCTCAATTCTGAGTTTTGAGCAGAAAGTTATGGTTATTTGAAAATTGTCCATTAATTTTTCTGTTCACCCTTCAACTTGGCGCAAATCTGCATTGTAATTATGCATTTTTACACCTAATCCATTGCAATTTTCATAAGATATCAATTGGGTTTCTTCATATACATATTCTAAACATTATATCCAAGTTTCACCTTTTTCTGGTTTCTGGGCTGCTAGTTACAGCCTGCTAAAGTTCTAGGCTAATTTATGTTTTTGTTCTGGAACGCTACATGTACCTTCTTTTCCATATTAAACACTTTTAACATGACCAAGAATTTTATTTAGGTCTATGAATATATTCTATGGTTCAATATCTTTACATTGACTACTCCTGCACCTCAATATGATTATGGAGCAGAAAGTTATGGCTCTTTGAAGTTACTTGGGTCTTAAAATTTACTCTCTAATGTTTGTGTTGTAACTTTCTCATAAACGCTTTTTTTGAAGAAAGTTTTACACCATTAGAAATCTCTCTTCAAGCTCTTTTATTTGAGGTAAAAATGTTGTTAAGGGACTCAAAAACACGCTGCAAAAACATGACATTCAAACAATATAAAATGTCATGGAAGTTCGTTGGTTTTTTATTGTTGTTCACCATTAAAATGACTTCGCGAACACAAATTTCAACCTGTACACCCATATTTAGCATGCACAACAACACTACAAGGTAAATCGTGCTTCACACACCTATAACCACTCTACATCACTTCTCTGTTGCCCAAATAACTAGCGTGCACTACTTTTGTGTCACGTACCAATATCCATCGCGCATAGTTTTTGTTCCTGCACTATTGCTTGTTATGCGCAATTTTTGTATCGCACGTTGATATTTTGTGCACATTTCACTCTATGCGTTGCACCATGCCAAAGTTTATTAAGTCCCCACCACGCACAAATACTCTGCATGCACTATTAACTAAATTGTCGCGCAACAACATATACTCATATTGCGTGCACACCAACCAAACTCCTCTATGCTCTATCAATACTGCGCACACCACGCGCACCATTATCATGTGTGTGCACACCGTGCACACCTTATTATGCGTATGCACACCACGTGCTAGTATTATGCATGCGTCACTCAATCTACACCATGCAATGCTAAATTTAGTGTGCGCACCCGCACACTAACATTTTTCCACACATCTCCAGATTTTAGCACACGCACCCGTACACCAATATTTTTCCGCGCGGAGCCAAAATTTAGTGCGCACACCTGCACACTAACATTTTTCTGCACGTCGCCAAAATTTAGTGCGCGCACTCGAACACCAATATGTTTTCGCACAGTGCCCAATTTTTACATATCACAAGGTTTTTACTGCGCATCATGCATTTTTAGTACGCCCACCTCTGCACATTCATTTTTCTGCACATCGATTCCTCGTGAATTCCACCAGAGAAATTGGGGCTTTTTCTTAACTTTTACCCAATTTCTACCATAGACATTCAACAACTATGAAATTTGTTCAATTTCACCCCAATAACACTAGTTCAACCTCTGCAACAACAAATCACTTCGGTTTGACATTTCTGGAACGAATTTTTCTCAAACTCAAGTCACAAATTGAGAAGTTTAATTGCTAATCTCGCTCCAACTGTCATGCCTTCACTGTAACATCAAATTCGACCAATTCCAAGTATGAATTTTCTAGAACATATATTAAATCAAGAATATCTCACCACTTGGACAAATTTCTCAATTTTCCCATGAATTTAGCAACATAAATTGGGGCTTTTTCCCAATTTCATGTCGTTGCTTCTAAATTTTACCATGGACACTCTGTAACTTGAAATTTGGCAACTTCAAAATTAATCCTCTGTGAAATTTCTCTTGAACTCAATTTTATCGGTCCATCCAGACTCAGTGTTGAAAATTGAAGCTCTCATACCATATTGTAACATCCTTGACCACCCATGTTGGGCCATGCTACTCTAGAGAACACTTTTGTTCTCTCTGTGGAACATACTGTAACATACCCAGCATCCAACTAAGCTATGCCACATAAAAATTTTGAACCACATGCAATTAAAAACATATACACAAAAAACTATTGCAAAAATTTATATATATAACGTAAACAAACAATTGTATTATGTAATTACACAAATTCATACTGATATAATAGTAAACACATACATGCAACATATACAAGCAATACCCGTAATTATAAAGACAGTTACAGCCACACATAGGATAAACCCACAAAAATAAACACGTAAATAATAATGCAACATGTAAATTTATATCATAGTTGACACTTATCTTGGTAATAATATCACCAACTTCTTGCAGACCTTCCACGAACCTCACAGCCTTAAACCACAATGTTCATCACTCTCAGCAGTGGGTCACCCCCGAGCTGGGACTAAACTCCACTCGGGTGATTGGATTCCTAACCAGGCTAACGACTCATAGACAACAGGAAAAACTCTGTCACAGGTGGCCACTCAAACTAACAGCCTACAGTCCGTCGCTCCCCACATGCCTGTCCCACCCCGAGAAGTGTACCCATTCTATGCTCAATAGTCCTTCGGCTGCCCTACTTCTTTTCTGGGCTACAACAAGAGGCCGAACAAGAAATCTCAGAGCCTTATAGCTGCAATTTAGCACCTTCAGGAAATCAATTCCCAACAATTCTCTCACCTAAAGAGGAATTGCTCACGGCCTTGACAACCTGCCTCTTCAATATCCCATGGGTCTGACAACCTGCTTCTTCAGTCCAAATCCTAGGCTAACCAGCTACACAAACACGTATGGCTATGGATACAGTTTCATGTATAGTGACATGAAGGTACGGAAGATAGCTCCATGAATGTGTGAATGCTCATGGATGATTGACTGGATGACTAAATGATGGGAGGAATCCTCGAAAGAATAATGGGAAATGAACTAAGTCCAAACAATATGTATTCATGTCCCAAACTTGACACTTGTCATGTTGGGAGATACTTTGACCCACTTGCCCCCAACATTAAAACTTAAGATAAAATAATTATCCATACTTTATACTTTAAGAAATATTAATATAATATTTCTTTTTGGTTTAATATCTCTATTTTAGCCCTTTTCCTTAACTTTATCCCCCACCCTTTCCCTAACTAGTGGAGTTTATTCCCCATACTCTTTTATCGTGGTTGGTCTGCGCGCAACAATTTATTTTATATTAATGCTGAGAAATATACAAAAGTAGGTACACTGGCCTTTAACATCTAGGCTCTGCGGCCTAATAATCACAAAATTGGCTCACCAACTTATAAAGCACAACATATACACAAAGGCCCCTTGGCCTCAAAATCACGCACACTTAAGTTGTTGCGTGCAATATCCTGGAATGTGCACGCTTCCTCATTTTACTGCGCAGTACATGCATGCACTATGCCATGAAAGGTGCATACAAAAATGATATCAAACAACTCATCAACTTAATTACATTTTCATTTACATTATAATTTGGTTCGGCCTAGGGATATTACAATTTTAAGAACCTTTTAGCCTGCACGAACAAAAGACGGTGTAATTAAAAAAATATTAGATTAATATTAAAAACTTCCAAAAAATAAACGACACATTCTCTACAAGTACACAAGTTTTTGAAACGAAATTTCATCGTTAAGACTCTCAACACCTACATGAACGAAAACATGTACCTTATATTTTGTTGGAGAAATAAGATACAATTGTTAAAAAAAATCAAATTTGACCTAGTTATTCACAATTTCTATGAATAAAATTTGTACATTCGGAATTCTAATTCAATTCCTATGTTTCATCTTCTTACATCATATTCAAATTCATTGTAAAAGAACCTTGAATAATCCCTCCAATTTAACATATTGTTGTTTTTCCAGGTTTGGATTGCCACTAAAGCGTCATGAGAGACCATCATTACCTTGCACTCACCCTATTATATATATAAATATTATATTTGAGAATTTTTTTATTTTTCTTCTCTCTCTCTGCTTTCCTTTGGAAGAAATAACATAAAAAATTAATATTCAAACAATTCATTAAAACTTGAAATTTCACTGATTTAGAACTTTTATTTATTCAAAATCATACTCAAATCAAAACAATATTTTTACTAAGAACTATTTTTTCAATTGGAATCATAGCATTGAGAATAAGATTATTGGGGATGGAAAGCTTATTATGGGCTTGAAAACAATTGCAGATTAGTATATCTTTGGATGCCAAGTTTCAGGATGCATTATTTCTTATGAATCTCAATATAAAGCAAATCCAAAAGAATTTTATAACCTATAATATCAAAGTTAAAGGAAATATGCCATATCTCATCATCTTCATGCAAACTTTTCCCCCATTGAGAACACGAATATGAATAGATACCTAATGTTTAAGAACAAGTTTAACAATATGAAAGACAATAGCCTTCCTAAAATTGCTTCAAATCAAGAAAGGATTGCATAAAGATGTCCAGTGTTGGCTAAGCTATTGGGGAATCATGGAAGAGACCATTTTGCATAATGAAGATACTATTAAAAATATCATTAAATCAAAATTTAAGGAGAAAATGTGGTGCGATAAAGAGTTAGAGGAAGACAAAAATTAAGGTATTATAAGGATGTAATCAACCATAATCTAGAAGATCAGAATTATCCCAATGTTTTGACAAGTGTTAAGAAAAAAATAAGCCTTGCCAAGATAAGAACAAATGGCCAATTGCTAAAACCTCATGGGATGAAAGTGTGTCACCTTTGTGACACTAAGAAGATTGAAGATGAAAAACACTTTCTCTTAGATTGTCCACCCTATACCCAAATTAGATCTCAATTTCAAAATATTTGTTAGGCTACCAATCTTTCTAACCTTCTTTTAACTCAACAAACCTATGGTGATCTTGGAATTCTTCTCTTAATTCTTTTTTAGCATAGGAAAAAAATTCTAAAGAATTGGAAGTAATCCCTTACCCTCTTAAGGTCTTATATACCAATTTGGTGTTAGTGGAAGTTCATCATCATCATCATCATCTATGAAGTTATTGAAACCATTTTTTCCTAAAAATCATTTTTACGATTTTTTTACTAAAAGATTATGTGAAAGCTATTATAGATTACAATTTTTTAACTTATTTTTATTATCCAATATATTCCATAATAAAGAAGATATTAAAAGTAAAAAACATTAATGTTTTAAATTTCCTATAAATCTTTAGCTAATAAAAATATATTTTTAAGTAAAAAAAAAGATATTACTAAAGTAAATTATTTTTAATAAAATATTTAAATAATTTATTTAATAATTAGATTTAAACATTTTATTAGTATATTTTTTTATAAAATAAAAAAGAAAAAATCATTTTCTAAACATAATATATATTTATAATTTTGATAAAAAATTAATTTATTCGTTGAATTAATTTAACAATATTTTATTATTATTATAATTTGAATACACACTACACTATTGATGTGTATTTTATTAATTACGCCGAAAGGCGTACACTTATTGATAATGGGCACATTTAATAGGTTTTTAGTTTTTAATACGTTTTCTATGGACGAGATTAAATATGCCTAGAATATTCTTAGTCATCACAATAAATGAATGGCTCTGATTTCATCCATTAAATTCCGAGCTGTTATAAAGACATTCGTTTATATGAACATGTTAACAATATTTTATTATTATTGTTATTTAAATACACACTACACTATTTATTTATATTCTATTAATATGAACATGTGACCGTAAACTAACTAATCAACTAGTTAAAGATGTAATTAGGTATTTTCCTTCTACAGTTGTACTTGTCAAAATCATTGAGAGCAAGAAATAGCCAGAAAAGCTGGCAGCCTTGAGGCCCAACGTCCTTTACTAAAATTGTTCTCGCCCCTTCATTGTATAGCTCCTGGATCCATAGCACAAACACCAGGGATACGATGAGTTATAACTTATAATAGATCTAAAATTAATGTGAAGATGGATCGTGGCTAGGTGATAGCTTTGAGTACCTGCAGCCATGAAAGAAAACGGATACCGACCAAAAGTTTCCATCTACATTAGGTTCCAACATGACCATACCTTGGCGTTTATTAGAGTTATAATAAGTTAGCCATGAAAACTGCCTTAATTACCGTGTGCACTGATGGTGGCCATAACCTGCTGCTTGAAGCTCTTAAACTGATTAATCTGAACAGGTTGCGAAATTGGAGCAATGAAGGAATTGATGTCATTTGCAGTTGCCCCGGAAGCTGTAAAGTTGGCTCCATGCCCATAATTAGACCCCACACTCTGCAAGTATGGACTCAGCAACGGCAATCCCAGCGCCGTTGATGTATCAAAATTAAACAACATTATTATAAAGTTATCAATATTAGACAGTGACCTTAAAATTAAAAAAAAAATGCAAACTCTAATCAACAGCATACTGAAGAAATCAATAGACAGGCGTCCATCACTGTAACGATATGCAGGTCTACCGAAGTATGTTTCTCCATAGGGAGGATTCTCTGCTGCCTCATTATTCGGGAAAGCACCGGTATCAGAGGTCGAGTCCCCGAAGTCAAATATTGCAGGAAAGTTGCAGCGGCAGTGACAAGGTATGGGCAGCAGGGCCACCATCAGAATTAATCCATGTAAAAGCAATAATCGATTACTGTAGTGGCGATCCATTGCTGAAGAGAGAATGCTTGATCGGGTGCAACAATAATGATCAAACGCCAAGGCTTCCAATGGAATAGTAGAAAAAAAGCAGAGATCAAGTTTTTGCGCCTTGAAGATGACGGGCTGCTGGCCTAATATATAAGTATGGCCGAAGATTTAGTGATCGGGATCTGCCATACATGCACCGGTGTTGTAATGCAAAAATTCACTTCGCTGGCAATACTCAAGGCACAAAAAATGTGACCGAAGGCAGATATCATCAATGTTGGATCGATGTGGAAAATACGTTGGAAATAGTAGGATTTAGGTTCAAGGAATGATGGGACTATTGTATATATTGCAGCTGTAGATGTTTTAATTTGAGTGGGCAATCAAAATCGGTATCATCACTGAAATCAAGTACCATATCATTACAAATTAAGGATTCAATTTAATTTTCAATGTATAGTGAAAATAAATGTACCAAATCAATTTTTTATTGTAAAATTATTGATATATTAATATTTTTAAAAAATGACATTGAAATTTATTTTTTCCAAGCAAAAAAACAATTCTACTGTTATTCTATTAGAATCAAATGAAAGTATCGATAAAAAAATATCTATAGTCTTTCCTTCCTTCCACATTATACAAAAAAAGTTAAACTAGTGACATATAGAGGATTTGTCATATAATTGTATCTGAATAGTTACACACTAGAAAATAAATTTGATGTGTTTACAACAACTTCGTCAACAATTTCTTCATAAAAATCCATCCTGGAGTGTCTTTGAGTGCCATCTTTGAGAAATTGTCTTCAACTTTGTTGAACTGTCTATGTATATGCATAAAATTGATAGAATCAAATCCATCTTTTAAACTTCTGATCTTGTCTTTCCAGTTGTTGACATAAATTAGATTCAAATTGGATTTGGAATTTATCTAATCTCTAGTGACCTTGGAGTCTCCTGCAACCATCAACATTTTTATAGAAAAATAGGAAGAGAGTAGTAGAGTCCCCAAAGACCCATGAGCCCTTCTTTCACGTTATTTCTAGTGCCTACAACAAAATGAGCTTTGACTATGTGTTCATAAGAGATTTTTATATATATTCCAATACCACAAGTATTTCCTACAGCCGCACCATCAAAAAAACCATTTGGATTATCATCAAAATAGATTGGATTTTGGATAAAATCCAATTAACCTTCATCCTCTTTGACTATGTATTCTTTAAATGATAGGATAATGTTAATGACTATCATTTAAATCATTCTATTCCAATTCTCAAAAAAAATTTTGTTTCTAAATTTCCAAATGCCCCAAAAGACCAGAAATGGGATGTGTCTTAATTTTGGAAATTGGAAGAACCAATGTTTCAAATTTGCTTCAACAAAAGAGAAATTCCAATTGTTTTTAATCTTCAGGAATTTTATTACTTCAGTCCAAATTAGTTGAGTTTTTGGACATTCCACAAAAATATGTGTAGTAGTTTCTTCATTCATTAAGCAAACATTGCAAATTGTGGGCCCAATACCTCCACTTTTTTGATAATTTATATCAGTGAGTATGCAGTCTTTTAAACACAACCACAAAAAGAATATCAGTTTGGTTGGGATGTTCAATTTCCAGATAGATTTGAACCACCATTTCCTCTCTTCCAATTTGTTAAAATATAAAATGGACTGATAAACTAGTTTGGCAGTGACTGTACCTATTGATCTATTCCAGAACTAGACCAGTTTATCATTTCATGTTTTGAGGCGAATTCCACTACATATTAAGGTTGTAAAAAAACTGCCCCATTCAGATTTGAGCTCATCTGATCAACCGATCTAAATAGACTCCAACAATTTTTGAGTTGTACACGTATCAACAGAATCAACTGCTTGAGCTAAGGGGTAAATGTTTGAGCTGCTTAATACCCAAAGAAGAGAAATGCAAAGATTATATTTGGAGTTGCATCCCATGAAGGGGTTGCGACCCAATACTACACGAATTCGTTAGCCAATCTCCCATGCAAGCCACCTTTTAATGATCGGGAGTGAGTCCATGAAATTTTTCCAAATAATAGACGTGCCTTGTGTATTATGAGCGTCTCTCCATAGCCAGGAGATGAGATCTATACCTTTCAAATATTTTTTGCAGAGGACCGAATTCCAGAGACCTGAACCAAATAAACCGCTCAAACAAGACTTTGCATCCAACGATTGTGCAAGCCATGAGCTGTGTTTGATGCCCCATCCTCCAAAGTGTTTTGGTCTTGCAATATTTTTCCACTTTGTGAGGTGAAATCTAGAACCTTTCTTACCACCTTTCCAAATGAACTATGAGATCAAATTCTGGATTCGATGAAGAACAGTCGTAGGCAGTTTAACAAAGACTAAGCCAATAGAGTAGAATGCTATGAAGAACATAATTAACTAAAGTGAGTCTACCTCCAAGAGAGAGCCATCTGAATTTCCAATTCCCGATCCTCTTTTCAATCTTCTTGAGTAACCACATCCAATATGTCACTCTATAGTTGTTTGGTTTTAGAAGAAAACCAAGGTATTTCATACCTTGATCAAGGATCTCAATATTAATATCAAAAACTGCATTCAAATTATGTTGAAAACTCAGATCAATGTTTTGAACAAGAAAAACCGATTTGTGACAATTAATAATAATGCCCGTAGCAGAGCAGAACTTGGAAAGGATGGAATTAAGAGTCAACCAGTACTTTATTTTCCCATATCCAAGGATGAGTACATCATCCAAAAAAGTAATTGTGAGATGAAAGTGCTTACAATGACTTTAAGACCTTGGAAGGTTACAGATTCCACAACTTGTGTTAATAACCTGCCAAAAACTTCAACAATCCATAAGAAAAGTAGAGGAGACAAAGGGCATCCTTGTCGCAGACCCTAATGACATTTAAAGAAATTTGTTGGAACTCCATTAACTAAAATAGTCATGTTGACCAAGGTGATACAACCCATAATCCACTATGAAACACACAAATTTAATCTGATATGATCAAGGAGTAATATGAGAAATTGCCAAGTGACGTTGTCATAGGACTCTTTTAAGTCTAGTCTTGAAAAAATAGATTTTTGTTTCTTTGTCTTTGATGTGTGGAGGCACTCTTGTGTAATACCAACTGCATCAAAAATCAATCAATCCTTAAGAAACCCAAACCAATCTATGGGAATGCACCTGGCTAGTTTATCCTTGATCCGAGAAGGATGATTTTCGAGATAACTTTGTAGGCGAAATTGCATAGAGCAATGGGCCTAAAGTCACTAAATTTTTGTGGTTTGTTGATCTTAGGGATGATAGCATAGAATGTTGAATTGAGGACCCCAGGGATAAAACCTGTATTTCATGATTCTCCCACAGCATTGAGTAAATCCTCACGCATGATATCAAAAAAATTATGAAAAAGTTCCTGTGTCCAGCCATCTGGACCAAGACTTTTCTCTTTTGGCATCTTATTGACTATCTCTTGTAATTATGAAATCAAAACAGGATTGTCGATCTCCATATTATCTTCATCATTTAAAAAACGTTGGACAGTCTTCAAAACTTTGAGTTGAAGATCAATGTTTTCAGAGTTAAGAAAACAATACCATGATTTAAAATGTTTGAAGTACATCTTATTTAATTCTGTATCAGTTGATATCAGTTTCCCATCCTCATCTGATAGATCCTAGATTGTTTTGTGACTGCATCTCTGAGATGCGAATTTATGAATTTTTTTTCTATTTTTGTCACCTTTCTCAACCGAGATAGCCCAACTTCTGAGTCTCTAGGTAGCTTCATCTATTGAGAGGATATCAACCTTCCTGTGGGATATCGAATTTAATAAATCCAAATCTGCTTGCTCAAAGATTTGTGGGGGGCTCTTTACAAAAACATCATTAATATGTTGCTCAATGGAGAGTAAATCTTCATTAAGTTGCTTCTTTTTAAGAGTCTTCCATTTAATGATAGATCTTTTCAAGTGTTTGAGTTTGTCGTAGAGGAGAAGAACTGAAGAGATATCAGTCCAGCTGCCCATGTCGTCCCAGGTGCATCAAACTAAACTGTTGAAGTTTGGATGAGTTAACCGCATGCTATTGAATTTGAAGGGGGGCGTAGCATTGCATGAATGCCCATCAAATTGTAAACAGATCGGGTTCTTGTTTGAAATAGTTGAAACAAAAACCCAAGAACGAAAGTTCTATTGAGTTTCAAGTAAATTGGATGCTAAGATGAAACGATCCAGTCTTTTAGAGATACTTGAGGATCCAGACCTACCATTCCACCAAGTTGGAGACATAACAAAAGGGTGAAGATATATTAAACCCATGCTCTAAAGGGTGTTGGAGAAGAAATCAGCCATAGGATCAATCTGAGCTTGTTCACCCCATACTTCTCTAGCAGAAAGGGTGAAATTTAGGTCACCAACTATGATAAGATTTTCTTCACCTAATAATCCAGAGCGAGAAGCTGATTCCAAAAAGACTCTCTGTCTTTATAGGATGCATGACAATTTAACAATTTGACAGGATCTTTCGATTTCTTAAATCTTCCTTCCATAAAGATACCTGCATCTGTACCAATGACACAAAACTCAGCGAAAGATGGGTTCTAGCCAGTCAAGATACCCCCGGAGCGATGATGCGAATCTAAAGCTACAACATTCCAATGTGGAAGACATTGAAAAAAGAGGGATTTTTCCTTGTCTTCTTCAATCAAAGTTTCTTGTAGAAAAACTATATCAGGTTTGACCTATTGTAGTAATCTCTTCATGGAGGCTAATTTAGTGCAGCTCCCAAAACCATGTAGGCTTAGTGAGAAAATAAGCATTAGCGAACACCTTGAGTTGGTTGGAGCGCTCTAAGGGTTGAGGGATAGGTACAGTTGTGATCAAGTGAAAAGGAAGAGGAAGAATAGGGGGGAGGATGACAAGCAATAAAACTCAAAATCCCTCCTTCAATAGAGCCAGACAACCTTTTTGGAGGTCATAGGTAGCGATTTCTAATAGCCACATTCAATCGATCGAGTCTGATAGGTGTAGTAGAATTAGAAACAATGAGAGGTAAAGGGGAGAGGGCTATGAGGGAAATTGTTGAAGGGGGTTTGGAGGAGAGGTCAGGGAAAGGGACAAATGACCCAAATGAAGGAGGGTTGGCGGAAAGTTGTGGGGGATCAACAATAGGTGAGGTAGATGACGTAGAGGGTAAGTTAGGATCACAAACAATATGGGTGTGTTCTAGGTTGTGAGGAGGGATCTGAGAGTGATCATCCTGGTCAAGGGACTTAACAAAAACCAGTGAGGGGGAAGAATGGGCATGTAGGTCAGGGGAAGGGCCGTGGAAAGCAGGGTGAAGTTTCAATGCATTTATGTTGTTAATAAGTAATTTCCGAAAATCTTCAAAGATCCCTAAAACCCATTATTCATTATTTTTTAAATAAAAAAACTCTTCAGAAGAGGTGTTAAGAAAGAAAATAGGATATAAAACCTGCCTCTTACCAAGGAAAGTATCACGCTCCAGTAATTTGTCAAACTGGTCCATAGTTGTCCTTGTATTTGCAATCTTATCCAGTGAACACGATTTCTTCAGATGTCTAGTCTGCCAACATAAATGGCAGTGAAAAGGTTCCCGCCAGAAGTCAAGAGGTTGGCAGAAAGATTGGTCCCCTACACAAATATTGAGGGAATCTGGGAGACCACAATCAAGGTCCAACTCAACCAGTACATCGAAAAAAATGAATTTCCCAATCGAGTTGGCCAGCACTTCAAAAACTGGTAGAGACCAAATTTCAAGTGGGAAATCTGGTAAGATCATCCAGATGGATATTTTACTAAAGGATTCAGTAAAGGTACTGAAGCCAAGAGCACATCTCTTGAGCATGAGGACTCCTCTGTCGAGAATCCACGGGTGGCTTAAAATATTTAAAAGATCATCTTTCGACAGGAAATGAAAAATAAACCAGTGGTTTGAAAGGAGGCTGACCCTCAGACAGTAACCCAATACTGGTTTCTAGAGATCTTGCATCTAGATCATTAAGCGTGCTTTAGGAATCTTGGCATAATAAAACTCACCTACAAGAGCCCTTTTAGAAAGGTTGGAGACTCGGTCTATGGCAATCTCTTTACCAAGAATACAACAGGAGGGAGGTTGTCTGACCTTCTAGGACTTATTCTTCCGATTTGTGTGATTTGTGGCTCCACTAGTCGGATTATGGCCAGTACCTCCGAGGCAAGGTGAAGAGCATTGAGGTCGAACATAAGTAGGGTCGAGGGGAGAAAAGGTTGAAGTAGCTGCTGAAGCAGGAAGAGTGAGAGGATTAGATCTGGAAGGAAAAGAGGGAGAAACCCGAGGAAGTATGGCATGTGACTTCTCATGAGGCTGACAGTGAGGCACATGATTTTCATCAGGTGGCTTCCCAGCAAGAGAGAATATCCGATCGAAGGGTTGAAGCGAGGCCAGGGGTGTAGGGGGTTGTAGAGGATGACATGTTACGTTTTGATGGGGAATGGGATGTAATGTCATTTTTATTTGTTAATTACATACAACATTTAATGATTTCCTAGTGGTCTTATGTACATGCCTACAACATAGCGTTAATACAATGAATCCCATTAGAACTCCACAGTTAAGCGCGCTCAAGCTAGAGTAGTACTAAAAAGTCCTAGTGTTTTACATGCCTATGGCATTTTATAAACTTAGTCCAATTTATCCCAGATGCATCATGGGAATTGTTTTCCTCTCACTCTCTCATAGATAATTGAGGTTAAGGAGGACCTTTAAGCATGCAATGGAGTGCGATGTAAATATTCTTGTAAATGA
Organism: Picea mariana; assembly: GCA_032191745.1. Lineage (NCBI taxonomy): Eukaryota > Viridiplantae > Streptophyta > Pinopsida > Pinales > Pinaceae > Picea > Picea mariana. The sequence continues at coordinate 16,379 of JASDQU011507025.1, forward strand.
AGCATAGCCAACATATCCTTATTTTCAGAGATAATCTACCCCATTTTTTCATTTTGTTTTCTACAATGTTTTTCTACCTTATTTTAGAGATAAGCTACCCAATTTTTCCATTTTGTGTTCTACAATGTTTTTCTATCTTATTCAGTAATAGAAGTTGGGTTTCACTGTATTTTTGTTTGTTTTCTTCTATATTTTTGTGTATTTCATTACGGTCTCGGTTATATTTCTTCCTTCATGTCATTCTCAAATTAATTTGGATCAGTGGTATCAGAGCTGCTCCTTGTCATTTTCATTTCTTAGAGAAGGTCCCCGACAAGGTCAAGGAATAGAGATTTGTGACTCGAGCTAGTTTCGCTTGAGGACAACCACTCTCGCTAGCCCAAGCGACCTCCCATCGCAGAGGAAAAGAGATGGAAAACTTCGCTCAGATCCTTCGAAGACTACTGATGTCGGCAACCGAGGCATCTTCAACAAGCAACCATTTCGCAAGTCCAACACCCTTCAAGGTACAAGTCAATTTTGATATCCCAATTTTTTTTTTTTTAAAGATACATAACCAAAAAAAGGAGATAGATATTACAATTTCATTATTATTCAATTTTCTCTCAGACTAGGTACAAATATTTTTTTCTAGTGAAGAAAACTTTTGATTTCAAGGGATTAGATTCACATTTTTTTATATATATTTATGTACATATTTTTTTCTATACTCTATTCCTATTGTAATCATATTCATTTTAATAACTCATCTTTTATCCTTCACCTTTAACATATTAATATGGATACCTTTACGAAATACCAAATAGTTTGTTAAATAAATGAAATTTTTTTTTTTTTTTTTAAGTGTATCATCACTGAAATCAAGTACCATATCATTACAAATTAAGGAATCAATTTAATTTTCAATGTATAGTGAAAATAAATGTACCAAATCAATTTTTATTGTAAAATTATTGATATATTAATATTTTAAATAAAAATGAAATTAATATATTTTTTTTCAAGTGAAAAAAACAGTTCCAAAGTTATTATATTAGAATCAAATCAAACCTTTTGTTACAGATGGATCTAGAAAGTATTGATAAAAAAATATTTGTAGTCTTTCCTTCCTTCCACATTATACAAAAACGGTAAAACTAGTGACATATAGAGGATTTGTCATATAATTGTATCTGAATCGTTACACACTAGAAAATATAAAAATTTCATGTGTTTACAACAACTTCCTCAACAATTTCTTCATAAAAAGCCATCCTGGAGTGTCTCTGAGTGCCATCTTTGAGAAACTGTCTTCAACTTTGTTGAACTGTCTATGTATATACATAAAATTGATAGAATCAAATCCATCTTTTAAACTTCTGATCTTGTCTTTCCAGTTGTTGACATAAATTAGATTCAAATTGGATTTGGAATTTATCCAATTTATAGTGACCTTGGAGTCTCCTGCAACCATCAACTTTTTTATAGAAAAATAGGAAGAGAGCAGTAGGAGTCCCCAAAGACCCATGAGCTCTTATTTCACATTATTTCCACTGCCTACACCAAAATGAGCTTTGACTCTATGTTCAGAAAATATTTTTATATATATTCCAATACCACAAGTATTTTCTACACCCGCACCATCAGAAAAACCAATTGCATTATCATCAAAATATATTGGATTTAGGATAAAATCTAGTTTATCTTCATCCTCTTTGACTATGTATTATTTAAATGATAGGATAATGTTAATGGCTATCATTTAAACCATTCTATTCCAATTCTCAAACAAAATTTTGTTTCTAAATTTCCAAATGCCCCAAAAGACCAGAAATGGGATGTGTCTTAATTTTGGAAATTGGAAGAACCAATGTTTCAGATTTTCTTCAACATAAGAGAAATTGCAATTGTTTTCAATCTTCAGGAATTTTATTGCTTCAGTCCAAATTTTTTGAGTTTTTGGACATTCCACAAAAACATCTATAGTAGTTTCTTCATTCATTAAGCAAAAATTGCAAACCGTGGGCCCAATACCTCCACTTTTTTGATAATTTATATCGGTGAGTATGAAGTCTTTTAAACACAACCACATAAAGAATATCAGTTTGGTTGGGATGTTCAATTTCCATATAGATTTGAACCACCATTTCCTCTCTTCCAATTTGTTAAAATATAAAATGGAGTGATAAGCTAGTTTGGCAATGACTGTACCTATTGATCTTTTCCAGAACTAGACCAGTTTATCATTTGCATTTTTTAGGCGAATGCCACTACATATTAAGGTGGTAACAAAACTGTCTTATTCAGATTTGAGCTCATCTAATCAACTGATCTGAATAGACTCCAGCCAATTTTGAGTTGTACTAGTATCAGCAGGATCAACTGCTTGAGCTAAGGAGTAAATGTTTGAGTTGTTTAATATGGATTTGTGAGCCGATCTCCCATGCAAGCCACATTTATTGATCGGGGGGGAGTCCATGAAATTTTTCCAAATAATAGACATGCCTTGTGTATTATGAGTGTCTCTGTGAAGCCAGGGGATGATATATATACCTCTAAAATATATTTTGCAGAGGACTGAATTCTAGAGACTTGAACCAAATAAACCCCTCAAACAAGACTTTGCATCCAACGACTATGCAAACCATGAGATTTGTTTGATGCCCCATCCTCCAAAGTGTTTTTGTCTTGCAATATTTTTCCATTTAGTGAGGTGAAATCCAGAACCTTTCTTACCACCTTTCCAGATAAACTTTGAGATCAAATTCTAGATTCGATGAAGAACAGTCATAGGCAGTTTAACAAGAGTAAGCCAATAGACTAGAATTCTATGAAGAACAGAATTAGCTAAAGTGAGTCTACCTCCAAGAGAGAGCCATCTGAATTTCCAATTCACGATCCACTTTTCAATCTTCTTGAGTAACCACATCCAATCATTCACTCTATAGTTGTTTAGTTTTAGAAAAAAACCAAGGTGTTTCATACCTTGATCAAGGATCTCAATATTAATATCAAAAACTGCATTCAAATTGTGTTAAAAACTTGGATCAATTTTTTGAACAAGAAAAACCGATTTGTGACAATTAATAATAATCCCCGTAGCGGAGCGGAACTTGGAAAGGGTGGAATTCAGAGTCAGCCAATACTCTATTTTTCCATATCCAAGGATGAGTACATCATCCATGAAAGGTAGATGTGAGATGAAAGTTCTTACATCAACTTTAAGACCTTGGAAGGTTACGGATTCCACAGCTTGTGTTAATAACCTGCTAAAAACTTTAACAACCCACAAGAAAAGTAGAGGAGAGAAAGGGCATCCTTGTCGTAGACCTCGATGACATTTAAAGAAATTTGCTGGAACTCCATTAACTAAAACAGTCGTGTTGACTGAGGTGATACAACCCATAATCCACTATGAAACACACAAATTTAATCTGATCTGATCAAGGAGTAATATGAGAAATTGCCAAGTGACGTTGTCATAGTCCTCTTTTAAGTCCAGTTTTAAAAAAATAGAGTTTTGTTTCTTTGTCTTTGATGTGTGGAGGCACTCCTGTGTAACACCAATTACATCAAAAATCAATCAATCCTTAAGAAACCCAAACGGTTCTATGGAAATGCACCTTGCTAGTTTATCCTTGATCTGAGAAGCGATGATTTTTGAGATAACTTCGTAGGCAAAATTGCATAGAGCAATGGGCCGAAAATCACTAAAATTTTATGGTTTGTTGATATTATCGATGATAGCATAGAATGTTGAATTGAGGACCCCAGGGATAAAACCTGTATTTCGTGATTCTGCCAAAGCATTGAGTAAATCGTCACCCATGATATTAAAAAAATTATGAAAAAGTTCCTGTGTTCAGCCATCTGGACCAGAAATTTTCTCTTTTGGCATCTTGTTGACTATCTCTTGTAATTATGAAATGAAAAAAAGCTTGTCAATCTCCATATTATCTTCATCATTAAAAAAGCTAAGGAAAGTCTTTAAAACTTCGAGTTGAAGATCAATGTTTTCAGAGTTAAGAAAACAATACTGTGCTTTAAAATGTTTGAAGTACATCTTCTTTAATTCTGTATCAGTTGATATCAGTTTCCCATTCTCATTTGATAGGTCCCAGATTGTTTTGTGATTGCATCTATGATGTAACATCCCCTTCACTCATATTTTCATCTACCCAGGGTTACTATAATACTACTTGATAGATAACCTAGAAAATTTGTAGCGCACCTTGGCTACCGTGTAGGTGTTACTATGCGGAATAACACATTCTCATTCTTAATTAATCACATGCATTTAAGCAATGAAATACATATAGACTCAGAGTAAGCATAAGAATCATTTTAACATAAAAATTCAATGGCAAATACATTAATCCAAATGCACAGCAGAATGCATGATCATTATAATACACAGAGATACAAAACATATTGATAAAATGAGATAAAACATAGTTAGACACTTATCTTGTAACAATGGTGGGATCCACCAACCAAGTGCAGGCCTTCCACGAACCTCCCAGCCTTAGACCACACTGCTCATCAGCTCAGTAGTGGATCACCCCCGAGCTGGGACTAAGCTCCACCCCAAGGCAAGGAATCCTAGCTAGGTTGAGGTTACAGGGAAAACAACACTTAGAATCTGGAAAGATTCTTCCCATGATGCCATCTTACGCCCACTACTACTAGACTCTCATTCCCCAC
>JASDQU011507029.1:7517-18089 GCA_032191745.1 Picea mariana
TAGGAGCTACCTATCGATATGCTATCAAAATCGAGCAGAAATTTAGGCACCAAAACAAATGGGAATTTGGGTCTGCAAATCTGCTACAACCAAAACATGGTAAGGACGGCCCTAACCAACAACTTCTAGACAACCATTCCAAGACACAGGACAATAAAGGTAAATGAAATATGAAGAATGACACTAGGAAGTGGTGTGACTTCCACAAAATCCCCTGGCACAACACTGATGAATGTCACTCGAAACAGTCATTGGTGGTCAAGGTCAAAGATATGTTGCCGAACCCTGATTTAGAATATGATCTAGAAAATATTGAAAATAGACAATTCATCGATGCAAACCCCACTACAACTATCATGACCACAAAAATTTAACCAGAAGAATCAGTAGATCCTAAAGAGGAGGAGCATCACTTCCATTCATAGATGTGGGTGAAGGGGACCCCGTTGCATTTCATTGTTGATAACGATAGCCAGAAGAACCTCATATCAGCTAAGACCATCACACAGTTTGGGTTATCAGCAACACCACACGTGAAACCATACAACATTGGTTGAATTCACTAGGGATGAGATCTTTGTGTCAGCCAACAATGTCACTTGTCCTATGGCATCTAACCCTTCAAGGATGAGGTAATGTGTGATGTTTCCCCTCTCTATGTTTGTGATGTGGTTTTAGGTCAACCATATATGTGGATATGTCATTTTTTCTATAAGTCTAGACCTCGTAGTGTCAATATTACTTTGGGAGGTCATCTCTATAGGATACCAGAGGTAGTTCCGACTACTGCTCCACCAAAATAGTTCTGTAAGGTAATTTCTCATACTTCAAAATTCATCCTCTTCATAGTCTGTTAAAAGGATGCACAGAATACTGCTACAACAATTGTATCCTCAACACCTTCTATCCATCAAAACCAAAAAAAGTCTTCACCAAAAATGGTGCCTACACATTTCCCCATCAAACCTAGAGACAACAGATTGGTGGAGCATATGCAACCCTGCCAGTCGTGATAGTCTTTCACACACCAAGAAACATAACTTCTCCAACAAAGCATGCAGCTCACTAAGATTCAAATTCAGAAAATTCTTTCCTCTCCTCCCTAGGCACTCAAACAATGGAGACCATTACTTCCTAAGGGGGGAGAATTGATCTAGGTGGATATTGGTGGCGACCCACCTATTTCGACTGGATCCTTTTGTCAGTTTGTAGTTCAACACGTTCTTCTGTACTACTTTGTAATTGTGGTTTCTACACTTTTGGGGTTGTCTAAAGCCCCACACATCCTCTAGGTGGATACAGGTGGCCTCTCACCTAATCCATCTGGCTTATTTTGTATGTTTTCTTGTCAGTACATCTTGTTGTACTTCTAGGTCCATTTTCAGGCCCTAAACGCTGTTTTTTTTACTCGCCACAATAAAAATGAAAACAAAGTTAGAGTTCGATGGTTGAATGTGTATTTCTCTAAAAAACCTTTCCAATGGGCTATCACATGCTTAAAATAAAGGTCATATGAAAAATTTACGACCATGGGAAGTGGATGTACCAAATTACACCAACTTACCCATAGGGCCTACATGACTTTTGGTGTTTCACCTTCTAGGGTTAGGTTTTTGGATTTCTAGGGTTTTGGCATTCTTGTTTAACATAAAAAGGCCTTTAGAGCCTCAATTTAATCATGTAACATCCTCGACCACCTAGGTCGGGCCACGATACATGAGATAACACTCCCATTCTCTCTGCGGAACATACTTTAACATACCCAACATCCAATTGAGCTATGCCACATAAATTTTTGAATTGCATGCAAGTAAACATATTCACACAAAACCTTTGTAGAACTTCATATATAAAAAATAAATGGATAAATACATTATGTAAAATCATGAATTCATACTAAAATGGCAGTAAACATAAACATGCAACATATACAGAAAATACCCATAAACATACATACAGTTATAACCATGCATAGGATAAACCCATAAAACTGAACACATAAATAATAATGCAACATGTAAATTTATCACACAATTGTCACTTATCTTGATAAGAATATCACCAACTATGTGCAGACCTTCCATGAACCTCCCAACCTTAGAACACACTGCTTATCACTCTCAACAGTGGGTCACCCCCGAGTTGGGACTAAACTCCACCCGGGTAAAGGGATTCCTAACTAGGCTAATGGCCCATAGACAACAGAAAATATTACATCACAGGTGCCAACTCAAACTAACATCATGCAGTCCCTCATTCCCCACATGCCTGTCGCACCCCAATAAGTGTGCCCCTTCTCTGCTCAACAGTCCTTCGGCTACCCCAATTCCTTTCCGGGCTTCAGCAACAGGCCAGACATGAAGTCTTAGAGCATTGTAGCTGCATTTTATCACCCTCAGGAAACCAATTCCCAACAATTCTCTCACCTAGAGAGATTGATCACGGGTCTGACAACCTACCTCTTCAATATTCCATGAGCCTGACAACTCGCTTCTTCAGTCCAGCTCCCAAGCTAACCAGCTACACAAACAAGTATGGCTTTGGATACAGGTTTAGGTACAGTGACATGAAGGTATGGAGGATAGATCAGTGATTTTCTGAATGCTCCTAGATGATTGACTAGATGACTGAATGATGGAAGGAATAATGAATGAAAATGAACTAAGTCCCAACAATATGTATGCATGTCCCTAACTTGACACTTGTCATGTTGGGAGCTACTTTGGCCCACTTGTCCCCATCTTTAGAACTTAGGATAAAAAAATTATCCATACTTTATGATTTAAGAAATATTATTATAATATTCTTGTTTAGCTTAATCTCCCTAACTTATCCCCTTTTCCTTAACTTTTAGTCCCCACCCTTTCCCTAAATAGTGGAGTTTAGTCCCCGATACGCTCTTATCATGGCCAGTCTGCATGCAACAATGTATTTTATATTAATGCCGAGACATATACAAAAGTAGGGGCACTGGACTTTAAAATATAGGCTCTTCGGCCCAATAATCACAAAACTAGCTCACTAGCCTATAAAACACTGCATATACACAAAGTCTCTCTGGCTTCAAAATCGTGCACACTTAAGTTGTTGCGCACGGTATCCTGGAATGTGCACACTTCCTCATTTTACTGTGCAGTACATGCACGCACTGTGCCATGAAAGGTGCATACAAAAATGATATCAAACAACTCACCAACTTAAGTACATTTTTGTTTACATTACAATTGGTTTCATCCTAGGGATATTACAATCCCCTCCCCTTATTTATGCACTGTCCTCAGTGCATTATGTACTCATATACAAAAAAAAATTGAAAATCCTCAAAAAGATGTGGGTATTCTGCCTGCATTTCATCCTCATGCTCCCAAGTAGTGTCCTCAAGACCGTACCAGGTCCATTGGACCTTTACAAGCCCTATGGCTCGATTTCAGAGTTGTTTGATTTTCCAGTCCAGAATGCATATTGGATGCAGTTGGAAAGCGCATTCTTGCTCAACCTGAATCACATTCCAATAAATAACATGATTAGCATCAGGTATATATCTATTGAGAAATGATACATGGAATACATTATGAACAAACATAGATGCAAGAAATGCAATCATGTAAGTTGTTGGACCAATCCTCTCTAGGATTTCAAACGGCCCACAATAGCGAGCTGCCAACTTGGAACAATTTCCCAACTTCAGGGAACTTCTGTTGGCCTTCACTTTCAAGAATATATGGTACCCAACTTTAAATTCCCTATGGGTTCTACCCTTATCAGCATATCTTTTCTGCCTATCTTGGGAAGCCTTTAAATTTTATTTTATTTTCAACATTTGCTCCTCCATTTGCCTGAGTAAATCTAGCCCAACCACTACTCTATCTATTGGGTTATCCCAGCTTACCGGTGTGTTGCACTTTCTGCCATAAAGTGTCTCAAATGGGCTTATCTTTAGAGATGCTTGGTACCCATTGTTATAAGAAAATTCTACCAAGTGTAGGTATTCTTCCCATTTTGATGGTTTATCCATCACATACATCCTCAACATATCCTCAATCACTTGATTCACGCTATCTATTTTTTCATCTGGTTCTGGATGATAAGTTGTACTAAAATTCAAATTTTATCCAAATCCATTAAATAATCCCTTCCAAAATTTAGAGGTAAATTTTGGATCTTTGTCAGACACAATTGTCTTGGGTATGCCATGTAATCGAGCAATTTATTTCATATAAACATCATCAATGTTGTCTTCCTTGTGAATGAGCTTAACTGGAATAAAATGGGCAGCTTTAGTAAGCTTATCCACCACTACCATAATAGAATCATGTTGCTTGTTTGTTCTGGGAAGTTTGGTGATGAAATCCATGGTTACAACTTCCCATTTCCACTCAGGAATGGGTAATGGTTGTAGCAAACCAGCTGGGTGTATATGCTCAGCCTTNTCCAAACATTTGGCAATAAAATCATCAACCTCTTTCTTCATGCCTGGCCAATAATATTGGCTCTTGACAGCTGCAATAGTTTTCTGATAACCTCAGTGCCCAGCATAAGGTACATTATGTATTTCTTTCAATATCAGATTTTTCAATTCCTGGGAATTTGGTACATAAATTCTTCCCCTGTACATGAGAATTTCATCATTATCTATTTTGTATTCTTCAATTTTTTGCTGCAAATTACCTTGTTGTTATTTTGCCACTAACTCCTTGTAATGTAAATCAAATTTTGCAGCCTCCAAAATTTTGTCTTTCAAATCTGATTGGTACATGCTAATGGTTGTAGCATGCAATTCACACACTATTTTGTTTAGTGCATCAACCACTTTGTTCTATTTCCCCTTCATATGATTTTTATCAAAGTCATATTCACTTAGAAATTCTAACCATTTGCTTTTCCTAGCATTTGGAGTTGGTTGATCAAATAAATATTTCAAACCATTATGGTCTATTCTCAGCTCAAATATTTTCCCCATGAGGTAGTGTCTCCATTTCCTCAAGGCATGCACTATGGATACCAATTCCAAATCATGAGTGGCATATTGTCTTTCATTGTCCTTCAACTTCCTTGATTCATAACATATAACAAACCCATTTTGACTGAGGACTCCGCCAATTCCTTCTTTACATGCATTGGTTCATACAATGAATTTTTCATTTGGTTCTTCAATCCTTAGTATTGGAGCACTTGTTAATAATTTCTTCAAGTGTTGGAAACTCTTTTCACAATCCAATGTCCATTGAAACTTCACACCCTTTCTTTGCAAGGAAGTTATTGGGTGTGCAATCTTTGAGATTCCTTCAATGAATCTCCTATAGCATCCTGCAAGGCCCATGAATGATATATCCTGTCACATTCTTCGGCATTGACCATTCTCTAATGGATTTTATCTTCTCAGGATCCACTGTTATCCGATCCTTTGAAATGATATGTCCCAAATAATGAATTTCCTTCTAATAAAATGAGCACTTTCTCAATTTGTCATACAACTGATGCTCCCTTAATACTTGCAATACCATCCTCAAGTGTTGTTCATGTTCTTCCTTTGATTTAGAATATATAATAATGCCATCCAAAAAGACAATGACAAACTTGTCTAAATATTCTCGGAAAACACCATTCATTAAGCACATGGAAATAGTCGGTGCATTTGACAACCCAAATGGAACCACTGTGAACTCATAATGACCATACCTTGTCCTAAAGGTGGTCTTGCCGATATCTTCCTTCTTAATCCTTACCTGATGGTACCCTGACCTGAGATCTATCTTTGAAAATATCTTGGCATCCTTCAATTGATCAAAGAGGTCATCAATCCTTGGCAGAGGATATTTGTTCTTTATAGTCACTTTATTCAACTGTCTGAAATCAATGCACAATATTAATGTCCCATCTTTCTTCTTCATGAAAAAGACTGGGGCACCCTAAGGTGATACACTTGGGTTTATATACCCCTTCTTAAAAATTTCTTCAAGTTGCATTTTTAAATCCTTCAGCTCTGGTGTACTCATTATGTAAGGAGCCTTTGACACTAGAGATGCTCCAGGCATTAAATTTATAGAGAAATCAATANNNNCTGCATAATGTTCCAAATTTGGCAACTTATCTTTAGGTGTCTCTTCCATATGATCTACAAATATTTGACACCCTTTTCTGTAACATTTCTTCAACTGTAATGCTGAAATTTCTCTGATGCTTATTGCCCTAGGAATTACCTGTACTTTCCTTAGGCTCCCTTCCTCATCCAAACAAGTAAATGTCTTTTTATGACAGTCTAGGATAGCATGATGTTGGTCCAACCAATCCATCCCAATTAGACATTCATAGGAACCTAAGGGCAAGATGTTCAAATATGCCCTTGTGTTCAGTCCATTCATGTATATAAGAGATTACTTATCCATCTCATTAACTTTTTTTTTAGCTCCGGTAGCTAGCTACACAAACCAAGATTTTCCATGCTTGATTCTTGGAAATTGAAAACTTTCCACCATCTTAGGATCTATATAACTATGAATATCTTCTGAATCAATTAAAATAGCAAAGGTTTGATTGTTGATAATACCTTCCACTTCAATCATATGTGACTGATACTCTTCTTTCTTGTTGTCCAAGGTTTCATAGATCCTTGGTACATTTCTTCCCATGTCCTCCATTATTTCAGCTTTTTGTACATTGTGAACAATCCTCACATTTTCACCTTTGTGAGGACAATCTCTCAACATATAATCTCCTTTACAACCCCAGCATTGAATAGATGGCTTCCTTGACCTTTGACACCCTGTCTCAATCATTTTGGTTTCTCTAGAAGTTGGCTGCCCCTGAGTATTATTTATGAAGAATGGTGGCTTAGTTCCCTTCTTCCTTTGATCCATCTTGAATTTATTTTTGTCTTCCCAAGATTTTTAGAAGGTTGGCCATGATTTTTGTTGATCATATATGAATTAATCTTGCCTTATGGTATCCTCCAATGTCTTGGGATCATCATACTGTATTCTATCACTGACAAATGATGGCAATCCACTCAAATACCTCTGAATCTTAATTGTCTCATCCTTGATGAAAGAAAAATATTTCAGCATTTCTAAAAATATTCTTTCATATTCATCTATGTCTGTACTCCCAAGCTTGATTTCAAATAACTCTTTCATTTTCTTGTCATAGTATCTCTTAATCAAGTATTTCTTCTCAAAATACTTCTTGAATTCCCTCCAAGTCACAATATTCTCTTTAATGTGCTACACCTACACAAGTTGATCCCACCACATGGATGCCTTTCCCTTGAGTTGGTAGATGGAAATCCTACCTTCTGCATGAGAAGAATAATTATGCAATTGAAAATACTTCCTCATTCCCAAAAACCATGTCTCTGCATGTTCATCCTTCTTGTGCTCACCATCAAATGTAGGAGGTTTTATTTTTGTTCATTTCTCCTCGTAGATCATCCACCCCAGACCCCTTATGGTTCCTGACAGGGGATGGACTTGATATGTTGTGTTCTCTCTTATTGGAATGCCTCGGGGAGTGACGGTGATGTCTGTTAACACTCATTTCTCTTCTTTTCTCATCAAGAGGCATGTGACTTCCAGATTTTCTTGAGCCACTCTCTTTATCCAACTTATTTTCTATTACATTCAAGCTCTACATTAAATTCATGTTGAATTCATCCTGCTTCTCTTTGTCTCTCATAATCCTTTCATTATCAGCTTTTTTTTTTTGTACATCCTTCTACAAATTTTTAATGGTCTCTACCATATTCATGTTTTCATCCCTTCCTTCTCCATGTCCATTGGAGTTTGTTCCTTCAATGCCAATATGGACATCCATCCCTCTGATATCATCTTCATGGTTGTATGTCTCATGTGATTTTTCAATTCCCATGGACTCTGTGTTGATCTTGATCTGATCTAGTTGTTGTTAACTCTGCAAAATGTGAAGACAACACAAGTTTGTCAAGTTAATTGTTTCAACAATTTCATGAAAATATGAACAATTCTAGTTCAATAATATATCATAATTCTTTCTTCTGATTTACCAGAGAATTTAATTCCCAGATCAATTTTTTGGGTTCATATTTAAATTCCACTATCCAATAGCTTTCCAATTCTTTCTTCCATTCTCAATTCCGAATCTTGAGCATAAAGTTATGGTTATTTGAAAATTGCTCACTAATTTTTCTGTTCATTTTTCAACTTGGCGCAACTTTGCGCTATAATTATGCAATTTCGCACCTAATACATTGGATTTTTCATAGAATATCAATTGGGTTTCTTCATATACATATTATGGATACTCTTTCCAAGTTTCACTTTTTTCTGGGTTCTTGACTACTAGTTACAGCTTGCTGAAGTTCTAGGCCAATTTGTGTTTTTGGTCTGAAATGCTACAGGTACCTTCTTTTCCATATAAAACATCTTTAACATGCCCCAAAATTTAATTCATCTCTAGGAATGTCTTCTATGGTTTAATATACTTCCATTGAATGCTCCTGCACCTCAATCTGATTTCAGAACATAGAGTTATGGTTCTTTGAAGTTAGTTGGGTCTTAAAATTTACCCTCCATTGTTTGTGTTGTAACTTTATCATAAAACCTCTGTTTGATGAATGGTTTGCACCATTAGAAATATCTCTCCGAACTTTTATTTGAACTAAAACATCAGCGTGTGCCTTGGTACACTCTTTTCTCGTGGTTTTTGAGTACTTAACAACATTATTAAGGGCCTCAAAAACATGCTGCAAAAAGATGACGTTCAAACTGTATAAAATGTCACAGAAATTCACTAGTTTTACGTTGTTCACCATCCAAATGAATCCCCACACACAAATTTCCACATGGACACCCATATTTACCATGTGAAGCAAAACCACAAGTTAAATCATGCTCCAAGCACCTATAATGACTCTGCATCACTTCTCTGTGACGTCAATAACTTGCACGCACTATTTTTGTGTCACGCGCCAATATCCACCATGCACAGTTTTGGTTATTTCACTATTACCTGTTATGCGCTCTTTTTGTGTCACACGCTGATATTCCATGTGCATTTCACTCTATGCACTGAACCATGCCAATTCTTAGTGCATCCCCACCACGCACCAATAGCACACACCATTAACTAAACTATCACGCGACAGCATATACCGACATTGCTCGCACACCAACCAAACTCCTTTGTGCTCTACCAATACTGCGCACACCACATTCACCATTATTATGTGTGTGCACACTTTGTGCACTTTAATATGTGTATGCATACCATGTAATGCTAAATTTATCATGCACACCAACATTTTTCCATGCGGCACCAAAGTTTAGTGCGTGCACCCGCACACCAACATTTTTCCGTGCGGCGCCAAAATTTAGTGTGCGCATCCGCACACCAACATTTTTCCATGCGGCTCCAAAATTTGCATACCACAATATTTTTACTACGCATCATGCATTTTTAGTTTACCCAACTACGCACATTCATCTTTATGCACATCAATTCCTCGTGAATTCTATTGCAGAAATTGGGGCTTTTTTCTAACTTTTTCCCCAATTTACCATAGACATTCTACAACTATAAAATTTGTTCAATTTCACCCTGATAACACCAGTTCAAACCTTGTTCCAGAAATGTCCATGGATTGATATTTCTGGAATTAATTTACCCAAAATCAATTCACGAATTGAGAATTTTATTTACTAATCTCGCTCCATCTATCATGGTTTCACAGTAACTTCAAATTCGACCAATTCCAGGTCTGAATTTTCTAGAAAATATATTAAACCAATAATATCTCACCACTTGGTTGAATTTCTCCATTTTCTCATGAATTTAAGAACATAAATTGGGGATTTTCCTAATTCTATGTCGTTGCTTCTAAATTTACCACGGACACTCTATGATTTGAAATTTGGCCACATCGAAATCAATCCTCTGTGAAATTTCTCTTCAACTCAACTTGCTAGGCCCATCCAGGCTCATTGTTGAAAACTAAGGCTCTAATACCATATTGTACCATCCCAGACCACCTAGGCTGGGCCACGATACATGAGAGAATGCTTTCATTCTCTCTACGGAGCATACTATAACATACCCAACATCCAACTGAGTTATGCCACATAAAATTTTTGAACTGCATGAAATTAAACATATACACACAGAACCTTTGCAGAACTTCATATATAAAACGTAAAAGGATAAATACATTATGTAAAATCATGAATTCATACTGAAATAGCAGTAAACATAAACATGCAGCATATACAGGAAATACCCATAAACATACAGACAATTATAACCATGCATAGGATAAACCCATAGAACTGAACACGTAAATAATAATGCAGCATGTAAATTTATCACACAATTGACACTTATATTGATAATAATATCACCAACTGCATGCAGACCTTCGACGAACCTCCCATCCTTAGACCACACTTGTAATATCCCTCGGTCAAACCTAATTGTAAATGTAATGTAAGTGTACTTAAGCTGGTGAGTTGTTTTGACATCATTTTGTATTGCACCTTTCATGGCATAGTGCATGCATGTACTGCACATTAAAATGATGTAGTGTGCACATTCCCGAATACCGCA